>PVKY010007388.1:0-14990 GCA_004027775.1 Bradypus variegatus
AGTGGGTATGAGAAGGGGCACCCTTCACTCCAGACACCGAGGTGTTAGTCCACACTACTCCCTTCTTATCTGCCGCCGCTCCCGGTCTCCAAACGCCAAGCCCCTGTTTCCCCGCACTGCAGCGTGGCCGAGGGACTAATCAGACTCACTTACTCGTTTCAGAATGCAGACTTCTGGTTTCGCCAGATGGACGATCCCTATGGCTTTAGCAGACCTTGTCCGGCTGGTGCTACTTTGGAGGTGACGTTCTGGGTCACTTTCTGGTTTTTATTCATTGTTTTTCACGGAGGTGTCTACTTGCTCTGTCTCACCTAGCCGCCATCATAGGTTCTCCCCCCTACATCCCTTCTTAATCTCACTCTAACCTCCCCTTACCCTAGCTTACACCTAACAACTTCAGGCTCTTGAATGAATAGCATACTGCAAATTATTTCAGTGGGTGAGGGAAGATGCATGTGATTTACAAATGCAGTTGAATTAAATTTATATTTCCAAATGAGTATGATTAGACAAAATTCCTGGGACAAAACAGTATTCATTGAGTTTGGAGGGAGGAGCTCTTTTTCCCTTCAGTTTGTTTTCTAAGATGAGTATTTTCCATATCTCTTTGATGCAGATGTGGCTAGTAAATCGGAATATAGTGGTGAACATGTTTAATTGCTTTGATTTATAGCATCAATGATTTCTTATGTTCTCAAAGTTTGACCTGCTTATAAATTGGTAAAAGCTTTTCCAATTTTAGGTTTTTCCAGTTTAAGGAAAAACTGATTTTCCTTAAAAATCAGTTACCTTGTATCTTCATCTGCAATAAAATATTAGATATTTAAAATTAATTAAATTACTATATTTTAAATTATGGTTGTATATACTTTAAATTTTATATAGAACAATCATGTTATAAGCAAACCAAGTTAAATAATACTTTTTTATTATCTTACACCAGCAGAATCTTCAGATGTGTAAAGGGTAATAAAATAAGTAGTATGCGTGTGTGGGGGGGGTATGTTTCTTTTTTCCCCAGAAAAACAGGCAAAAAAAATTCCATCTCTAGTCAAAAGTTAATTATGTAAGTCCTCTTGCCTTGATTTGGCATTAAATCCAGGAATATATTTTGCTAAGACTAGTTCTTCAATGTGGAAAGCCTTTCTATAATTAAAATGTAATCTGTGAAAATGCAAAAACATTTTCATTCACAAATGGCTATAAACAAGACAGACACTTTCATACTCTACCTTGGAGAACAGATGTGTAAACAGGAACAGCCAGTGTGTGCAAATGGTTCTGCTCCAGCTTATGTATTAACTATGAACATAGCCTTCTCCCAGAGTTCCAACCAGTTTCCTCAGGGCTCCAACGTCAGGAGCAAACCCATGCCACAGTTCAGGTGGGGAGCAGGCCTACACCAAGTCACACACACGCACAGACAGCCCCGGTTCATTACCTTCCACTCATGAACATGTGTCCTGGGGAACTCCCACTCAGGCTCTCAGGTACTGCAGAAAACCCCAGCACAGCTCAGCATCCACACAATGAAAATCTTTGAGTTTCTTGTGCCAGTTATCACTCCTCCTTACCATCAGGGTTATTTGTGTTTCTGTCTCGTTTTCTTTACTTAGCCGTAAGCTCTTTGAGATCAGGATCAATGTCTGAGTCAGTTTTGTCTACCCCTCAGGATGATGCTTATTGTAGGTGCTTAATAATGTGTCTGACTAGATGCAGAGAGCCAGAGTGAGGTGCCCAGAATGCGGGAAGAATAAACACATAGGTCAGGACAAGCTTCTGGCTTTGTTGCAGACATCCTGGTCTCCCACAGAACCTACCATGCCTGCTGATGAACCCAGGCCCAAATCAGACCGCATAGCTCAAGACAGGAGGCTGGGGGTGGGGAATGAGTATGGGGGGCAGAGAAAAGACCCAAGAAACGGATGAACTCAGATGGCCCAGGTCCCGATTGGCCCTTCCCCTCCCTCGCCACAGCACTGCACCCCCAGACTGCAGGGTCTTTGCAAAGAGAAGGGCAGCCTTGCCTCTCTGAGGGGCCTAACTTATGGGCCAGTGTGCTCTCAACTTAAGGATCTATGGCTTTACTCTCCACAGGCTGAGCTGGGACCTAGGGGGCCAAGGGTGAGAGGACTCATGCCCCTTTTGAGGAAAGCTAGCCAGCTGAGGTTGCGGCAGACAGGGAGTTCCCTGGGGAGGCGGGGTCAGTGGCTCATGATTCGCTGTCAGTGGTGTCCACCTGTCTAGCCCCAGGAGCGGCAACTCCGATGGAGGTTCTGCCTGAGGGGCAGCTGCTCAGCCATCTGTGATGCTGAACAGCTCACACATGAGCGGGGTGGCAAAGGGGTGTAAGTCCTGGATGCGCAGCAGCCGCTGGGTGTGATAGGCATTGACGCTGCGAAGCTCGGTGAGTATAGCCATGATCTTCAGGAACAGGAACCTGCAAACCAGCCAGAGGAAAGGTTGGGGTGCAGCCCACCCTATCCCCCACCCACCAGCCCCGGACTGTTCTGGTGGTGTGCAAGTTTAGGGATTTTCATCTCAAATCATCTCAGATCAGCCAAGAGACAAGGTTTGGCTGAATTCCTTAAGCTTCTGCTTCAGCCTGTGGATGAGAAGGGCTCATGGGAGGCTGCACCCTCCCCACTCCCACCCCCTCCACTCCTCACTGGAAACAGAGACCTCAGTGGAAAAATTCAGACACAGCAGGCGCCAAATGCATTTGCTAATTTCGCAGGGCAGGGGGGGATCACTGTCTTGGCTGTCTTGGTTCATTACCAGGGGCCAGGACTGAAAGAAGTAACTGTGGAGGTAAGAGGCTGTGGCCTAGGAGCCCTTCCTGGATCTAGCTGTGGGTCTGAAACACACCTGATGCCTCCATTTCCCCATGATGGAAGGGAAGGTTGATACCTCCAGCCACCTGGCTCCATACACGGGAGGACAGAGCAAATAAGGACCCGGCCATCCCCAGCACCCCAGGAGGCTGACCAAAGAGAAAGCTGGTGCAGACTAAGTCAAGATGTGAGTTTTTAAGCCCCTCGTGCCTTCAGCTCAGTGGGCGTCAGACCGAGCACTCCACAGTGACTGCTGGGGGCCAGCAAAGGTGTGGAAGCCCCTGTCTGGGCAAAGTCCTGAGCAGCCCTCCTGCTTGGGGGTTATGACCAGAACAAGCTAAGGAGCCTCCAAACCCCCATGTTCGCATGTGTTTTCCCTGGAAGGAGGTTAGAGCATGGCTTTGGACTCAGTCTGCCTGCCCTCCTCCGGGTTCTGCCACTTCTAGCTGTGGAAACTTGGGCAAATGTCCCGTGCCTCAATTCCCTTGAAGAGCAATGATGGTGGATTCCCACCTCATGGGTTGTTTTGAGAATTAAAAGTGATAATATGTGTAAACTGCTTAACCCAGGGGCAAGCACTTCTCAGCCAATATTCGAGGTTATATATTCATCATTATTATTGTCATTCTTAATGTTATCCTCCTCTTTATTATCTTTATTGTTAATACTGAATATTTCTGGAAGACTCTGTGGGAGCCTCAGGAGAATATCTAGCTGTTCCTACCCCCTGATGACAGGGACGTGGAAGGCCCTGGACAGATGTGAACCGCACCTCCGGGAGCAAGTTGTCCCCTCAGCTGTGCCGGCCTCTGGCCTCCTCGGGTTTCCCACTGTTGGCTGGGACTCAGGCTCACCAGGCACATGGCCTCTGTAGAGGTCATGCAACATGGCCCCAGAGCCCTGGTAACCAGAGGCCACCCCAAGAAGGACCAAGGTCTGCTCTCCCAGAGGCAGGCCGGGCGGGCAGGAGCCCCATCCCACACCCTCGCGCCCCTGCCCCCTGCGAGCTCACCGGTGGGTGGGCTGGGGCCGCCTGCAGTCGATGTAGGCCTTCAGCGCCATGGCAAAGCGCTCCTGCAGCTGGTCCACCACGCCACGCTGCACCACACCTGGACGGTCTGCTGGGGAGGAAAGAGAGGTGAGGCGGCAGGGCAGGGACTCGGGGGCAAGGACTGTCCAGCCCAGGGAGGCGGCCTGCGAGCCGACTCCCCCACCCCACCCTCCGAGACACCCAGGCAGGGAAGTGAAGGGAGGGCTACGCATCACCCCACTGACCCAAGCAAAATCCAACCAGAGTCCCTCTCCTGGCTCTGCAGGGGGGCGGGGAGCGGGGCAAGGCCATCGGTTGCAACCTTCCCTGAGGAGGGCAGAGGAGGGGCTGCTACTTCCGGCAGATTAAGCTGACGGGGTGTGGGCAGCCTGGAGAAAGCCTGGGAGGTCAGGCAAGACAGGTAGGGGCATCACCTGGCGAGAAAAGGGAGATGGCCTGCATCAGCACATACTCCTCCTCATGCAGCTGCAGCTTCTTCAGCATGTAGTGGAATTTCAGCATAGGCTCCAGGAGAAGCTGCTGGAAGCCCCCTGTGGGTGGGGATGGGATGGAGGGGGCAGCTTCTCAGCAAGCCTTCCCTCCTCAACACACTCCCCAAACAAGGTCTTTTCCTCCATCACCCAATCTTCCTGCCCAGCAACCCAGGACCCACATTTCCTGGAGTCGCTCCTTTCTTCCCACAACTGTTGTGTGACCCTCCCTCTGCCAGGACAGACAGAAGTCTCTTGGGCACCTGCAGGGTCTTCCAAGCAGTAGGAGAGCCGACCACACTCCCAGGTCCCGGTCTCTGCGTTGAACACCGTGTTGAATCTCAGCTGGCACAGCTCAAAGGTGGCCCCTTTCAGCAGGGAGATCTGATCCTCAATCGGCAAGTCCCTGGCAGCAAGAATGGGACCAGTACCCAAGAATGGGACGCACAGCCTGGCACCAGTACCCACTCCCCTAATCCAGAAATCCTGTGGGGGAGTTGGGGGGGCAGGAAATGACAGGGTGGAATGGGCCCCTTGCCCTGAGGATCACTGCAGTTGTTTTCTAATTGCTTATGATCTCTCCCCTTCACAGTCCAGTCAACCATTACTCTTCTGGACCATTTTACTCTACCATCCTGCTACCTTTAGTGACTCTCCACTGCCCACTTAACTTGGCATCCAGGTCCCTTACAGCCTGGGCCCATCTCCTCTCACTCCCTAGACAGCCACATCCTACAGCTGGTGGCTTGGCTCCTGGTCCTGAGTCTGTTCTCAAGCTTTCTGCCTGTTTCCCCCCTTGGAATGACTGCCCCTTTGGCTTCACTTAAATAAAATCTTGCTTGTCTTTCAGGCCAAGCTATGTTTTTGCCTCTCCCAGAAGTCTTTCCAAGGCTCTGAGTCCTTCTGCGGTGGCCAGTTCTTTGGCATTACTCCCATGCAGCGGGGGATATTTGCTTCCCGGCTATATTGGATTTAACGTGTACACATTTCTACTGCTTCTCTCCAGGCAGTCTGGATGCCTTGAGTCCCATCCTCAGCACCAGACAGCCACAGTGGCTGCTCAATAGCATCTGATTTTCATGGTTAGATTGAAACCCTTCCCATCTGGCAGGAACCTCTCCCTCTCTGGGCTGAGAGAGTCCCCAGGTCCCCACCACGGGAGTCATCTCCCCACCATGGGAGTCATCGCCAATGAGGAGACGTCAGGAGGCTGGAAGGGGTGTCTTTCATGTCTGGGCCTTGAGGGAGCTCTCCCCCCAGCTTTGTTCTCCCCACGAACTCAGGCCCTTGTGCTCCCTGTACCCACCCCACCCCCTTTACATCCATAATGCTAAGCTGCAAATGCTGTGAAATTGATCTTACCCTTTGTGTCTGCTCAAGGCCTGGCGCATAGCTGGCTCTGAGGTCTACACTCTGGGACTTTCAAAGCTGGCCTCCACATTGACTAACTGTGACCTTGTACATGTCCCTTAACCTTGCCAGACCTCAGTTTTCCATGCCTAGCTCCTGGGGTCATTGTACTCCATCACTGGTGGTCATGAGAAACAGTGAGTGACCCCCCACCCAGAGGTTACCCATGGGTCAGAGGATGTCAGCGAGTCATTGCCAGCGTCTGCATGTGTATAGAGGCCTCTTTCCCTGCTCCACTGATGAGATTTACCACAGTCTGAACCCCACTCAGGCTCTTGCTGCCCTCATACCATTAAATAACTCCTGGGTATCACCTGCAAAGCAGACTGTGGACACCTAGAACAAAACGTGCCCTGTCTGCCTCCCGAGGAAATCAGGGGCTCCTGTGTGTGTGCTTCAGCTCACACCAGGCTTGTCAAAGTAAGGCGGCCAGACTAGGGAAAGACAGGCCAGAGCCATCTCCAGCTCAGACAGACTCCACATTATGGGGCTGTGGGTCCCACCACACCAGGAGGTTCCGGGGTCTCCTGCTAACTCCAGTTGCCCCATGGATTTTGCCTCCACATCTGGCTCTGTGGAGTCCCAACCACTTGGCTTTCAGGAGCACCCCTGCCCCACGGCCGCCTCAGCCTTCTCTTGGCGGCAGACTGCTAGAGACCAGTGTCTATCTCTCCCCTTTCTTCTCTCTCTGGACTTCCTTCCTTTTCCTACCATTTTTTTCTTTGCTCTGGAATTGCCAATTTGTGATTCCTAATATTTTGAGGGGAAATAGGGGAGAAAATTATTATCTTGATGTCCAGCATGTGCTGGATCTCTTCAGATATTAACGTGATTTCGTATGATAACCCTGCAAGGTACCGTGTAGCAGATGGGGAGGCTGAGGCACACGCAGGTGCCCACATGCCCACAGTCACAAAGCGGATGAGCTGCACCTCGGCCGCTCTTCCCCAGAAGGTACTGTGCGGGGCAGAGATGACACCAACGTCCCCCAGGAGTCAGGGGGCTCTACCTCAGAACCTTAGAACCTCTTGGCCATCACCCATTCCTCCCCACACCCTCCACCCAGCCCCCTTCCCCAGTCCCCATGTCCTACCGGAAGTGGGAGATGACTTTGGCAAAGTTGATCACGCCTTGGAACATGTAGGTTGACATGTCAGCAATGTGGGGCAGCAGGGAAAAGATCTCTTCCCCACCGTTGTCAGCTGGGGGTTTGTAGTTCCAGATGCTGCCGTCCTCCCCCCGCAGCTGCAGGGAGACCTTCACTAGGCCCAGATCCTCCCTGATCTGTCTCAGTTTGGCAGCTTTTTCTGCCAAGGAGGCCTGCAGAGACTCTGGCATCTCCTGGACACTGCTAAGCATCTCTGGCAGCTGGAGGAGGTGAAGAGAAGAAACACAGGATATTTTCTCACCAACAGATCCCCCTCACACACACACATACACCCAACAGATCCCCCCTCACACACACACATACACCCAACAGATCCCCCCTCACACACACACATACACACAGCCACTGCCTGAGTCTACACACAACTGCAGATACACACATGCACACACACCCAGGGCACTTGTTTCCTGTCTCTGGTCTTCCCCCACCAGGTAGTGCTTTCTGGATCTGCCTGGGCAGAGATGAGGTTTGCTCCCTGCCTGAATGGAGGGTGAGAGGGAATCCCACCTACGTATGTCCCAAGCGTCCCTGACCTTGGACTTGGGGACTCAAAGAGAAAGTCTGGGAGGTGCCGATAGAATGCACAGGCTTCCGGGTCACTGTGCTCCTCCTGTCCTCGGAGCTGGGCCGGCCACCTGAGCTAATGGTGAGCACGGGGCGAGGGAGGACACTTGGATCCCTGATATCTCTTGGATCGGTAAACACCAGTTTACAAAGGTCACATTCCCATCAGGTTCTGAATGCCAGCAACCCTGGGGAACCTCTCTGCTTTCTCTCCATTTGTAGCTTGGACCCAATTCCTACCTGATGTAGAAGGAGAAGGCAGTGGTTCTGAAACTTCAGCACACAACTGAATCACCTGGGGGTCTTGTTAAAGCACAGACTGCTGCCCTCATTGTCCCCACCACTCACCCACCACCCTCACACCCCCCACCCTACCCCTCCACCACCACAACCAGTTTCTGAATCAGTAGGTCTGGGGTGGTCTGAGAATCTGCATTTCTAACAAGTCTCCAGGTGATGCAGATGCTGCTGACCTGGGGCCCGTGCTCTGAGGATCCCTAGGAAAGGGGCACAGTTACTGGGTCAGCTCTAAAACCTCATACTCGGAAATTCTTGAAATGGGAGAAGGTGATGTCAAAGGTTTTCATCTGAGCGTCCATAAGCTCCCTGATCATCGTCTGCTGCTCTTCAGTCAGAGCCTTCACTCCTGGGGGCTGAGTCTCAATCCGCTCCTTCTTTTTCCTGTCGATCAAGGCCCGCCTCTGCTCCACAGCCGCATCGGACATGATCACTGCCGGGAGAGACAGGAGCAGGCTCAGTGCATGGTCCGCCGGCTCAGCCTGTAGCACCGGAAGGCAGGGAGCTCCTTCTTAAAACTCTCTCAAGATAAGGGAAAGTGCTGGTGACAAAACAAACAAAAAACAAAACAAAACCAAAAAAAGCAAAAAAAAAAAAACACTTGCCCTTTCCCAGACTCAGATCTGTGGACCCCTCTGGACACTTACTTGTGTAAGGATGGAGGGATGAGGTGCAATGATCTGCTGCCCTTGGCAGTGGATTTGAGACAACATTGCAGGATAGTGGCAAGTGTGGGCTTCAGAATCAAAAGTTCTGGGTTCGGGTGAAGGATTTCCTCTTACTAGCTGTGACCTTGAGCAAGTTCCTTAACTTCCCTTGCCTTCATTTTCCTTTTTTATACGAGTAACAATGCTTAACTCGTGTTACTGTTATAATGAGACACTGCACATAAAGTGCCTAACATAGTTTCTGATATGTAATAGATGTTCAATAAATGGTACCTGATGTTACTGCCTACTGGTGGCTTATATACCTTTAAGACTTCTCAGAGTCTCCTGGAGAGCTGGGGCTACTGCCTAGCAAGGAATATGAGCCCTGGCACTTCCTATAAGCCCATATTCTTAGGGTCTTCCTTGGATTTCTGGAGCTCACTTGTGTGTGTGGAGAACAGATGTGGGGGTCCTCAGAGAGGAGAGATTGAGGGCGTCTGTCAGCCGGAACTGTCAGGTGAGGGTGTTCACTCATTCCCTGCCCATGGCCTCGGATCACTCTGTGAGACAAATATGCACTGGAAACTTCTAGCCTTTTCCCCATTTACTACAATCTCAGAGCGACCTGGGAGCATAAAACTACCAAAGCTCAGCAGGGTGACATGAGAACAGTCTGCTCACCTGTCTGCAACCAGTTCCCCTGTAAGGACTCCAGGTCTGAGGCAGCTGCTGAGCACTAGCAGCTGGAAGGCTGGGGATCCTATCACACCATGTGTCCCCAACTCCCAACTCCCTCCCCCAACTCCACACACCCCCCTCCCATTTAGTTAAAACACCACAACGATAATTATGACTAGGACAAAAAAGAATCTTGCAGGGGAAACTGAGGGGAGAGAAGGGGCAGCACAGCCTTGGCTAGAGACGCCCACCACGTCTCCCAGAGCAGAGAACAAAGATGCCCTCCCTCTCTCAAGTGCTTTCACGGTCAGCCCACGGTGGTGCATTGCCTCTTGCACACGGACAAGCTAACACACGCGCATGTGCACGTGTGCGCTCACGGTGCTTATCTACACGCGTACTCATACACATGCGCACGGTCCATTCATACGCGGGCACTGAGGCGCGTGTATCAGGCTCCCAGAGCCCTGCGCCCCTGCGCCCCTGCGCGCCCTCTCCCCGCCGCGCCGCCTGCTCACTCTCCTTCTTCATGCCACTCTCCAGGCACTTGCGCAAGCGGCAGGCCTGGCACTGCCGCCGGGTCTTCTGGGTGATCTCGCAGGTGCCCTTCCAGAAGGGGCACCTCAGCCGGGCATTGCGTTTCACGGTCCTCCTGTGGGAGACCAACAACAGAAGATTAGGCTGCATCGGGCACTGGCTCCCTAGCCCGGGGACTCCAAATTCCCCGCCCACCTACCATCCCTCCGGAGACACTAGCCCCACCCTCCGTGGGACCCGCCCGCCTCTGCCTCTGAGTTGGGTCCTCAACTAGAGGAGCAAGGGCAGGTGAAGAAACTTTCCTACAACATTCAAGCAGGATATCAGATTCTTCAAGGCACTTGCAGCTCCAGGCCCCAGCCTTCTCCAAGGAATGGGTCCCCTCCCTCCTTCACAGGCATCTTCTTGGGAGGTAAATGTCCTCCAGCGTTTCCTGAAGATGGCATGGACAATGTTTCCATGCAGGCAGATTTCTTTGTGGATTTCCTCCGTCTTGGAAGAAGGGGCCAGAGGACACCTGACCCCAGAAGCCTAATAAACTTTAGAAGCCCCCTTCCTTCCCCACCTTCCATTCTAGATTCCCAGGACTGGTATACTGGGGAAGCTTGTCTACCTCACTGAACAATGGCTTTCCCATTGGAAAAGTGGATTCTCCCGATTGACCTAGTGGGGCACAGAGGTTCAGAACTCTTACCAGTGTAGTGTGCAGGCCCCTGGTGCTGCAGGTAGGAAGGGGATGGGGTACCTGCCTTTAGAGGCTCCAGCACAACCACCACCCCCAGCCCAGACACCCGGAACTCCCCACAGAAGACCCAGCTAGTGTGGCCTACCTATTTCTCCCCATTTTTACAGCTGGATAGAAAGAAACAAATTCTTCCCTGACTCTGGCCTCTGGTTCTGGTCCAGCAGTGAGGAAAATGAGAGCCAAACTGGGGTAGTTGAGCTGGGTTTTTGTTGACAGGCAGGTGTGAGCTCAGTGGCCGGAGGCCTCGGATCAGAAACCAGCCGCGGGGGCTGTGTTCTTTACAGGTGCACCCCCACCTGCCACCACTGCGGGCCCGGGTCTGAAGGAGGCCTTTGGTACCATCGAGAGCCCTTCCAGAGTAGGTAAGAGGGGGAAAGAGCTCACATTCATTAAGGGTGTGCTATGTATCGGATGCAGAGCTTTCCAAATTTAGTTCTCACCAATTTTTGGAAATTCATCATAACATCTGTGTGCACAGATGAGAAAACTGAGGCATCCAGAGGACGGATCACCATATGTCCTCCAGGTAAATGAGGAGGTGAAATTTGAATCCTCACATCCAAGCTCTTACCACTACAAAATTGTTGCCTCCCTCTGAGAGTCCCAGGAACAGCACCCAAATAGGGAAGGGAGAGCAGAGCATCCCTGCACTCCAAGACAGTCTCCATGGAGGCTGCTCAGACAGCACTCCAGGTGGCCTCCTTGCTGGCAGAATCCAGATCTGGTTCTGATGTCTACCATGTGGCCATGTTGGCAGATACCCAGCTCCAGGCTACTCTTGGTGCTTCTTACTAGTGAGTAGTTCGGGAGGAGGCATGGGGCCCGGCTCTAGCCCATGTGATGTGAAGAGGATGTCTCAGGGTATTGTGGGAAAGGTTTCCTTGATTTTAAGGAAAGGATGGGATGGGCCTCTTTGTCCTCTGGCTGAACATCTTGATAACTGCCTGTGGTCCCCGGCACAGTGTTACCATCACACAGCCCTAAGGGGAGCCAGACTGAGATCGAAGACCTTGGGGAGGATGGCAGAAGAGAAAAAGAGAAAGAATGAGCTGCTGAACCCCCATCCCTGAAGACTTCAGACTTCTTGTTGTGAGAGGTCATACATTTGCCTTATGGTTTAAGCCAACTTGAGAGGCAGTTCTCTTACATATGGCTGAACTCAGCCTGGACTTCTGCTATGCATCACCTTTGCTCTAAATCATATAACGCAAGTGCTCTTTTCTCCCTGGAATATGGGTGCCTTTGGACCCATCCTAGGAGACAACCCCATGGGGCCTGAAAGCTGCTCAGTCCTGACCATGTCAGCTCCACAGCTGGAGTTTCTTCATTCTGGGGGACCATTGCTTAGTCTCAACACAGAGGCTGTTGCTGTGCCTCCTGGGCTCATCCAGGCCTGGGAGGCCTCCTGTGGGTTCCAGGGGCAAACAGTTGGGCCCCTGCCCATGACATCCTGACCAGCAGCCCACCTTTGGGATTGCAAGGTGGGGCCTCAGCTCTAGCATTCATTTTTATTCGATTGTCCAGCCAGCAAGAAAAACTTTGCAAATTGCAGAGCCGAGTCTTAAGGATGCACGAGGGTCCCAACTATAGGCCTAGAGCGGGGAGCTGCTCCTGTATAGCCCGTCCCCCACTAACGGGAGCCTGGAGCTCTTCCTCACACACTCCTTCCCCCGCTCCCCTCCTTTCTTGGTCTTTTCCACCTCCAGGGCTGAGTCCTGCGCTGAGCTCTAATCTTGCTGAGCTGACTTTGCTCTTTCTGTTTCTTCAGCTGAACGTCATGAGCTCTTATGTCTGTGACTTCAGACTTTTCAGTCCTTAACTTTTTGTCCTCCCTGTTTACCTGTTTCTAGGTGAGCTTGTTTTGTTATATTTGAACACTTACATTTTGGATTTTCAAATTGTTCCTCTTTTACCAACTGATCTTCTATTTTATTCAAGAACAAATGGGGAAATGAAGGAGCATCTTAAGGGAAGAGGACCTTTGCGGGGTAGAGTGGGAAAAGAGAAGATGGAGACCACCTTTAAGGGATTCCTCTGAGATGCTGATGACTCCCTTGAGGGCAACCAGGAGGCCTTTGGATGGGCTGAACCTGCAAGGCAGACCAAGCTGAGGCCCTGAGCCATTGCCCAGGGGGCTGGTGGCAGAAGCCCAGGTAGATGTGACCAAGTGGGTTGGTGATGGCAGGAGGGTGAGGGTTGACAGATAACTCTACCTGAAAAAGCCCTTGCATCCTTCACATGTCATGACATTGAAGTGATAACCAGTGGCCTTGTCTCCACATACACGGCAGATCTGGGGACCCTCATCTTCCTTCTCTGCAGTGATGGTGGGGTTTTCATGAACCGAGTCTGCTTCTTCACTGTGTTCAAGGTTAGCATGGTCCCACCTTTCTTCAGGTGTCACCTCCAGGTTTGCTTCTGGGCCTCCTGGACTAGAATGAAGAATCACAGGGAATCAAAGAGCTGGATGGTGACATGCTGAGCCTGGAGAAGGAATACTCTGCCCCACAGCACATGCCTCACATTTGGTCCTGTGGACCCAGGAGCTGGTCTTTCAGGATGAAAAGGGGATGGGGAATTAGAGTTCTAGAGAGAGGATGTAACCATGGCATTTTGTATACAATACCAGGACCCTAGAGGAGAACCAGCAGCCCATAGGTTGAGAAGGGCAAGAATAAGAACATAGGAGAGAGAAGGGCAAGAGGGGAGGAAGAAACAAGAAGCAAAAAAGAAAAGCTCCCTGGGTTGGATCCTAAGAATAATCCTAGAATAGACTGAGGTTAGGAGGCTATGTGCTGGTCACAGGGCTGAATCGGGAGCAGCTCATGAGGTCAGGTCACTAGTTCAAGATGATTTCTTAGATTGGAGAGTCCCAGAGAGGATGACATTTCAGATGTGATGTGGGTGCAATCTCCCAGAGAGAGCCAGAAAGGCTGGGCAGAGAGAAGGTTTTCAAATTATGTAACCAAACAGATGGGGAGTGGAACCAGGATCACGACACGGGAAGAACTGGCCTTGGTCCCAGGCGAGCTGGGGTGTAAGTGAATAATCAAAGCCACTCATCTGCTTATAGAGCTAGACTGTTTGGAATGGGCCGCGAGGCGGGTGAAAAGAACCTGGGGAGTTTCCTATTCACTACCGTTCCTCAAAATCTCCCCAGGCCCTGGCTGCCAAGAGCAACCCCACCACAGCTGCTGCTGCCTTTTCTGAACAAAATAGAAGTTATAGTAAAATTTCAGCACACAAATTTCCATTTCCAGCAGCACAAGACATGACAGCTGACACATTCACCTGCTAAGGGTGAATTAGAAATTAACCGGTTCCCCACCCCGGCCCTGCAGAAAACTGCCGAGAAGATAAGCTGACCAGAAACTGAACTGTACGGGTGGGGGTTGGGGTGAGGGGCGGAAAGGGATCCCCCAGATTCTTCAAATCATAACCCTGACTTCGGCGGGCGTACAGACACAATGTGTGCTTTGTGTTTGATTTAAAGGGATCTTGGGTTGGAACTGCTCCCAGACACCTACAGGAGCAGCTGCTAATCCTCCTCTCTGGAGGAAATCGCTTTCCACCTAGATATAAAGAATTTCACAGGTAATTTCCAAAATATATGAGCTAAAATTCACAAATTATGAATCAAAGACTAATATGGCAACATAAGCAAGAACCAGCAAAAACAACATACAGTAGAATTAGATGCAGTGACCTCCTGAAATAACAAATGCAGAATATAAAATTCATTAATGTGCTTAAATAAATATTAGAAGAGGTTGAAGACATAAGTAAAGAGTAAAAGACCACAAAACTGACAAAGCAGATTTGAAAAAAAAAATGATTAAAAATTGTATAAAATCTGAAACAAACATTGACTGCATAAACCAATAATAGTAATGTCTTGGGAGTTAGAAAAAACAAAATACAATTAAAACAGTGTGTAAATCAGCAAAGGTATGATCCCAGGCAAAGTTTTCTAAGTTTCCCTATTACTGAGGGAAAAGATAGTAAATAACTTCAGACTTGATGAGTAAAATATGCTTGTTAAAATTTCTGGAGTAACCTCTAACAACCTAGAAATAGCATATATAACTTTTGAAGTTAATAGAAAGGAAAAAATGGAATACAAAAGGAGGCAAGTAGAGAGAGAAAAAGAAACTGGAAGGGTAGAACAAATAGAAAGTACAAAATAAGATGCTAGAAATGCTAAAATAGTTTTTTCTATTAAAAGGCAAAAATTGTCAGACAGAATAAATACAAACCAGTTATATACTGTTTATAAGAAATACATCAAAAGCATAAAGATACAGAAAGTTTAAATGAATGGAAAAAAGGATATAACAAGAAAATACCAACCAAAGCAAGAAGCATTACTAGAGATAATGAAAAAAGGTTCAATTTGCTGCAAAAAATATAGAAATTTTAAACCTAACAATATAACCTCAAAATATAGAAAGCAAAAATTTGTCAGAACTACAAGGATAAATGAATCCCTCATTGTGATAAGATAATTTAGCACACTTCTCTCAGCAACTGATAGATCAAACAGGCAAAAAACAAATGAAAAGCACCTAAGAATAGAGATGATTTGA
>PVKY010007389.1:0-14973 GCA_004027775.1 Bradypus variegatus
ATCCACAGATTACCCTCCCCACTCAGCCACTGGTTAGGGATGGGGCTTACATCCTCAGCTTCTGGGATGGAGAGAGCACAAGACCTGGCCTGGCCTATCATCACATCACATTCTCTTGGCTGTGGTGATTGGCTCACTCCAGGGCACATGACCCATGCTGGTCCAATCAGAGCAAGGTTCAGGATGTTGGTAGGCCTGGTGAGAATGGTGGCAGAAGCATCTCACCGCCTTGAGGATGCACGTGTCTGAGAGCAAGCCAATCCAGAGGCCTCATCTCTGAAGAGAGAGAAACCAGTCTTTGGTAACATAGCTTGAGAGCCTGCAGCCGGGGATGTCTCTGGGCTGGTGCGCTATGGAGCCAATAACATGGCGCTGCCCTTGGTGGTACTTGGGCTTTCAGCCGCCTGCCTCCCGAGATTGGAAAGTTGGTGAAGTCAGTCTGAGAAGGGCTTTGAATGCCAGGATAAGGCGCAATGGCAGTCCCCTGTCTTTCCAGTGAGGCACAGACCCAGCCTCGTGCAAGCATAGCCACGTGGCGGGGAAGAGAGAACGCAGTGCAGAGTGGCTAGCAGGAGAAGAGCAGACGGTGGAGGTGCAGAGACTTTAGGAATGGGGAGCAGCTGGCAGTCAGGACTCTAAGTAGACACTGCAGGCACCCAAGTCCAGAGGCAGTGGGGAGAAGGGCTCCCACCCTTGTCAAGTGCCCCATTATGTGCCGCTGTCCTATTTCATTCTCATGACAAGCTGCAAGGCAGGAACTGTTATTACACCTTCTTACAGATGATGAAATTGAGGCCCAGCAAGGTTTAAGTAAGTGGTGGAGTTGAAATTTGAACCCTGGTTTCTCTGACTTTAAACAGCATGCTCTTTTCATTAGATGCCAACTGTCCTTGTGAGAAGCTTGCCCCCGAGAGGCAGGACTGAAGGGGACAGGAATAAACAAAGAGCTCCATGAGCTCTAGAAGATTATCTGTCTTGTTCACCCTATCTCCTATTACTTAATCTGGTGCTTGGCACATATTTGCTTAAAGAGAGAGAAAGAGAAACCAGGGAGAGAGAGAAGGAGGAGGAGGAGGGAGGGGAGAAGGAAAGAATGGGGGGAAGAGAAAGAGGGAAGGAAGGGGAAGAGAGATCGGGAAAGAAGGAGGGCCATGGTCTTCTGAACCAAAAAAGTCCATACTCTTTTATTTGGCATGCACTGTGACCTCAACCCTCTTCTGGAGTTTTTGTTCACACTCATTCATAAATTGAAATAACTGCGGTACTCACTGTGCCCTCCAAGCAGTGGGGGTGCTTCTCACAGTGGAGGCTTGTACTGGATGGTCTGAATGGAGCCTCTGGACAAAGACGGCAGGGAGGAGAGGGGGTGGAAAGAGATGGGGGCTGGTTCTCAGGGCCAAGCTCTGAGACAGAGGCACAGGTCCTTTGCTCATCACCGCTGTAGGAGGGCAGGCTGGGGCTGTAGAGGCAGGTGGAGGAAGGCAGGAGCGGGCAGGAATGTCTAAGTAACCCCCAGAGCTGCCCCAGGCCAGGGAGCCCTGGGTAAGCCCCTTGTGGGTCAGTCGGCCCTTCCTGCCCTGCTGCAAGCGCGGTCAGACAAGGAGGCCTCAGGCCACCCAAAATATAATGAGATCTTCCCCTGTGCACAAATCTTTACACTTTCCAAAGCCCTTTCCCAACTCAAAGGATTTCCTCTATATCCATGAAGTACACATTATTAGGCCCATTTTACAGATGGGAATACTGAGGCTCAGATTGGCAGGCTAAACTGCCCAAGGTGACCCCTTAAACTGAGACAAGAACTCAGCTTCCTGGTCACTCCCAGTGTTCTATCTTAGCCCACTCCTCCCATCTCCTCATTATCCTCCCTCCAAACTCATCCCCTCATCTCCCCACTCCCTGGGGTCTTGAAGCCTACTTCTCCCATCCGTGTTGACCCAGGTGCTCTTATTTTTCAGGAGCAGGGAGGTAAAGGAAAGGACAGGGATTTGGAGCTACACAGACCGGAGCCGAATCCTACTGTACCAAACTCTGGCTCAAGACATGTAGAGAGGGCAGGCCTGGAGGCTAGGGAAAGGGCTAGGGAAAGGAACTGAGGCTTCATATTTTACATTCATTACCTCCTGTGGTCCTTACAGACCCTGCCACGTGAGGCATTTTACAATTTTACTGAGCTTCTGAAAAATGGTTAAGACTTGCCCCAAATTACCTAGTCAGTAGGTGGCAGAGCCGGGACACGAACCTTGGTCTAACTCCACAGCCTTTCTGAGGCCAAGACCAAGAAAGAAGAGGGAGGGGTGGCAGGCGGGAGGCCACGGACTCCCAAGGCCTCTGATTGGGAGGGGAGGCCTTCTCCCAGACTGGAGGACGGGAGGCAGCGCAGATACAGCACTGACCACCAGGGGTCGCTGTGATGACCGTGCTCCAAAACACTCTGAGGGAAGGTGCTAGAATGAAAGATTATGATTATAAAAATGAGGAAGAGACAGCAACGGTGAACAGTATTGTACCGCTGTTGAAAGTGGTTAGGAGGATGAACCCTATCACTTATGAAAATGCCCAGCCAGGCTTTCAACGTACAATTGTCTTTCCACTTTACCACCTGTGTGATTTTACTTTATTTCTCTGAGCCTCAGTTTCCTCATCTGTTAAATGGGAATTACAGCAGCTGCTTCACAGTATCACAGTGAGGATTAAGACAGTTAAAATGTGCCTGGTACTTTGTAATAACTTGGTAAATGTTTAATGTTGATTATTTACTTCCCTTCTGGTCAGACTGGATTCAAATGCTGACCCTGCCTTTTACCAACTGTGCAGCCTTGCATAAGTGACTTAACTTCTCCCAACTTTATTTTCTCCATCTATGAGATGGTGGGAGTTGAACTTACTTGCTCAGGATTGTTAGGAAGTTTAAACAAGAATATATATGTAAATGATGCCTAGAACAGAAGCTATAAGAGAGAAAGCTGGGTTTTGTCTGTCTTTAGTAGATGTCTCATAGGTGCTCAAAAAATGCTTCTGACAGAGAATGAAATCGGTAAACTGAGGGGGCAATTCAAAAATGCTAGTTAGTATCAGCTCCCTGTTTTTTCTCCTTCCTCAACTTCCTTTGTTAATTCTTTCTGATTTTCTCCAACTCTAAATGTCGAAGTGTTCTGGAACCCAGTCTTCATCCCTCTGCTATCTACACTCACTTCCTTGGTGATGTTATCCATTCTCATGACTTGAAATACCATATCAATGCCAATAATGATCCCAAACTTTCTAGCTCCAGCCCAGAACTGTCCTCTGAACTTGTCTCTTATATCTACTTGCCTTATTGACATCTCCATTTGAATGCCTAACAGGTATCTCAAGCTTCATAGGTAGGTCCAAAACCAAAATGTTGATATTATCTCCCAGACCTGCTCCTACTGCACTCATCACCATCTCAACGGCAGCTCCCTCCTTCCACTTGCTCAGGTCAAAAATCTTGGAATTGTCCTTGACTCCTCTCTTTCACTCACACCTCACATTCAGTTCACCAGCAAATCCTACTCTCACAATTTTTTGGAATCCAGCCATTTCTCACCTCCTCCACTGCTGTGCCACCAGCATCTCTCACCTGGATTACCTTGATAACATTCTACCTGGTTTCCTGTTTCTGCTCTTGGCCTCTGTGCCAATTTGGATGTATTATGGTCCCCAAAACGCCATTGTCTCTGATGCAGTCTTGTGGAAGCCGATGTATTAGTGTTGATTAGATTGGAATCCTTTGATTGAGTGTTTCCATGGAGATGTGACTCCATCAACTGTGAGTGAAACATCTGATTGGATAATTTCCATGGAGGTGTTACCCCACCATTCAGGGTGGGTGTTAATTGGATCACTGGAGTCATATAAAGGAGTTCACAGATAGAAGGACCTCAAAGCCACTGAGAGTGACATCTTGAAGAGGACCCGCAGCTGAGGCAGACACTTTGAAGATGGCCATTGGAAGCTGATGCAGACATTTCGGAGAAGCCATTTTGAAACACAACCTGGGAGCAAGCAGACACCAGCCACGTGCCTTCCGAGCTAACTGGTTTTCCTGACGCCAATGTCCTTTCTCCAGTGAAGGTACCTGATTGTTGATGCCTTACTTTGGACTCTTTATGGTCTTAAGACTGTATCGTTGTAACCAAATAAACCCCCTTTATACAAGCCAATCCATGTCTGGTATTTTGCAAAATGGCAGCATTAGCAAACTGGAACTGCTTCATATAATCTGCTCTCCACATAATAAAGCAAAGTGAATCTTCCCGGGTCTTTGCTCTGTTCCTCCAGGGGTTTCCCTTCTCAGATGAAAAGCTTAAGTCCTTAAAACGTCCTTCCAAGCCAATACAATGCCTGACACCCCCACCCTCCATTTATCTCTCTGATTTCATCTGCTAGTACTCTCCCATTTCCTTTGCCCTGAACCAGCTACACTGGCTTCCTTTCTTCCAATACTCAGACATGCTCCCACCTCAGGGCCTTTGCATTTGCTGTGCCCATTGCCTTCTGCAAAACCTTCTTCAGTCTTTTGCAGTGAAAACTTCCCCAACTCATCTGATACCTAATTTAAAACTGAAATTGAACCCCATCTCACACTCCCTTTGCTCTTTCATACCCTGTTTTGTTCCATGACACTTATCTGATATATCATATATTTTACTTATTTATTGTTTCCTCCCAATAAACACTCCATAAAGGCAGGGATTACTGTCCATTTTGTTCATTGTCCTGGCACATAAAAGGTACTTAACAATTTGGCATGCGCTCACCTCCTTCTGGTGATAGCAGGCTGAGTTGGGGAAGGGGGAAGGCAGAGCTGGGGCTGGCCTCCCCCACCCCTGAGAAGCCCTCCCTTCCCAGAGCCTTGCCTTTGTCCAAACTACCTGGGGCCTGGACTGTGCCTCCACCCCCACCTCCACCCCCTCCATGTGCAGGTGGGGGCTGGATACAGTGAAATGATAGGGTGATCATTTCAGTGGTTTTCCCCATTTCATGGATAAGTTGAACAGGCTCAGGGGGGTAAAGCAGCTTTACCTAGATTACATATAGCGGTGAAATAAAGGGAATGCTTAACTTCAAGAGTTGATCACAGCTTTTGAAATGCCTAATCCAGAAAAACAAAACAATAAAGAACCCCCCCTAAAAAAAAACACAACAACAAAACACCCTGTAAAACTGTTAATAACCAACTAAATGAAATTGAACTTAAATATAATTCAGTTTTGGGTGGCTTTTTAAAAAGCCTAGTTCTGATATGAGGGGGCTGGCAGTCATAATTTGGTAGGCGCCTCCAGGAAAATGGAGTAGGTAGATGTTTGAACGCGTCTTTACCCCAGTCTGGGATTTCCCAACCCTCTACCACCTGGGGCACTTGTGAGAAATTCCTGCCACTTCCCTGGAGATTTTGTAATCCGTGCATCCAGATGGGCTTGGGAATCTGGATTTTAAGGGATTCTTATGCTCTGCAAGCTTGAGAAACACTGCCCTGGTCCAGTAGTCTGTGGAGTAATGAATCTTTTTCTTTTTTTGAAATATATTTTAAAAATGTTTATTGTGGTAGCGTATGTAATGAATCTTCCTGTCACAGGGAAGGAGGCCTTGGTGTCAGACCCTCCCTTATCCCTGAGCAGAAGTTGCAAGACCCGATTCCAACACATAGAAAAAAACACTGGTATGTGTATAAATCCCAGTAGACTATTGCACTTGTTGAATTCACATTCTATTGCTTCAAAGAATGCCTTGGGCACTTTTATGACTCAGCAGTTATTGGAAAAGATTTTTTTGTACCTGCACCTGTGTTATTCTTCTGTGTGGAGGCCTGTCTGTTGGGAGCTGGGGGAGCTTCACTGGACTTTGTGGGAAGACCAGTTTGACCAGTTCCACCACTGAGTGGTGAATTTGAGCTCTGGACCCAGGTCTGCCTGACTCCTGCCTGATCTTTACTCTCCAGCATGCACAGAGCTGAAACAACATGGGCTTGGGGCTTGGCCTCGGGGTCACACACACCTCCAAACCTTAGGCCTCTTCCAGACCTAATAGTATGTGCTGCCCCCCACCCAGTGCCCCACCAGTTCTCTCTGAAGGACAGCCCTGAGTAGTTAGTGTTGAAGTCCTTAGCAGCACCCCGTTGTCATCACGCCAAGGCTGCTGCACCTGGTTTGACAGTCAGGGCTGCTATAACCTGGATACAACTCCTTCCCTGTGGTGGGCGGAATGACGGCCCCCAAAGATGCCCAAGCCCTAATCCCTGGAACCTGTGAGTGTCACATAGCAAAAGGGACTTTGCAGATGTAATTAAGGACCTTGAGACGCAGAGAATATCCTGGAATATCTGGGTGGGCACTGTATAATCACACAGGTCCTTAAATGCAGAGAACCTTTCCTGGCAGTAGTTAGAGATGTGAGCTTCCTGGCTTTGAAGATGTCAGAAGGGGAACACTAGCCAAGGGACTGAGGCCTCTAGAAGCAGGAAAAGGGCAAGGAGACTGAATCTGAGAGCCTTGCTGGCATCTTAACTGTATGATGAATTTGTATTATTTTAAGCCACCTAGAGTTGTGATAATTGTTATGGCAGTAATGGGAAATGACTACAATCCCCACAGAAGCCCACTCCAACCAACAAATATCCTGCTATTGTTATTTTTTCCCCCAAATGAAAATTAAAGAAAAATTATTGTGGTAACATATACACAACATTTTCTCCTGCTTTCTTACCACAAGCATCTTTGCTTTCCTACCTCCAGCTTTCCTCTGCTGACAATTGTTGCCCCTACCCAGGATATTTGGACCCCCTTTCTCTCCTCCAAGCCCCTTGCATTTCACTATACGCTGTGTCCCCAGCATCGCCTGCCTGCTTCCGGCATTTACCCCACTGCCTACCATCTTGCAGGCTCCCCAGAAAACCATGTGCTCCCTGAGGGCAGCGTCTGTGGTTTATTTTCCTCTGGGTCCAGATGCCATGTGTTGTTTGAGGCCAGAAGTGGTCCGCGGGGTTTGCATAACAGACTTGGGGCATCCTTATGTAAGAACGGCTGGCTGTTATCCTAGATGCATCAGGACCACCTGGGGATCTTGTCAAAAATCCCAATTCTACCAAAGCACTAGGAGGTGGAAAAAACAGGAGGCAGCTCTACATGTGTTCTTAGGGGGTGATTTCCAAGATTTGGAGTTAAGTAAAAAAAGGCAAGGGGGTAGAACAGCAAGTAGAATATGTTGCTACCTGTGTGAAAAAGAAGAGAGTATTTGTATAATTTTTAAAAGAATTGAATATGTTTAGAAAGATATGAAATTTAGGCAAGAGTATATAACCTCCTGGGAACTTTCTGAATTCTGTATTATGTATATGCATAGTGCCTGTTCACAAAAATAGGTAAAATAATTAAAAATACTGATTTCTGGGATGCCTTCCTAGGAAAAATTCCAGTATGTCCTGGGTGGGATGCAGGAATCCATGTCTCACGCACGTTCTGCCAACTCATACAAAGCCAGGAAGCTGAATTGTCAGGAAAAGGTAGAGCCAAGATGCAAAGGATATTTGGAAGCATAAACTTAAAATGCACTTAATCAGAAAAATAAGTAGCAAGCTCTCCAAAGGATTGTGCAGCTAGATTTAGGAACCCACTGCTTTAGTCCAACCTGTGTTTCATGCATGAGCAAAAAGAGTGACT
The DNA here is from genome assembly GCA_004027775.1 of Bradypus variegatus. NCBI lineage: Eukaryota > Metazoa > Chordata > Mammalia > Pilosa > Bradypodidae > Bradypus > Bradypus variegatus. Next base: position 7,683 of record PVKY010007389.1, read on the forward strand.
TGCCCAAAGTGACACAGCCAGAGACACAGGCCAGTGCCCAGGAATGTTTGATGACAATGATAATGACATTGACCCCAGCCCTGCCCACCCTTAGAAGGTCCTGCTGACTCACAGGACAGGAGGACAAGAAGGTAGAGAAGAAAACACCATCTTTAATCAACCCACCTGACCAGAAACCAGGGGCACACTCCCCACCTTGCAAGGTCCCAGTGAGAAGAGAAACTGGTCCCTTTGCAAACTTGTCTTATAAAAACAAAAGGCTTCAAAGCACTAGTGGCTAAACCCGTTGAGTAGAAAGGGGGTGCAAGGGTGGGGATGGGAAGAGATGAAAGCTGACTGGGAGCAGGAGAGGGAGCTGGAGGCAGGAACTGGCCAAGTCTGAAGGAACTGTCTCCCTCTTGAGCTGGCTGAACAGACACCTGGGACCTCAGTGCCTCTGGTGGCCAGAGGTAGTCACGGGGCTGGGTCCCTGGCATAGCACTGCAGATGGGATGGTGAGTTTGGGGGTGCCACCCTAGCTCCAGGACATTCTGGTCTTAGAAAGCAGGGAATACTAGAACCGAGGATGGAAAACGAGGAACCAAGTGGTCACTGTGAATGGGCTCAAGTGTGTACACCATCTGCCCCACCTGGGCTTCCCTCCTGTTCCCCTCAGCTTTGCACCTTCCTTCATAATCCAGGGCCACTCTAGTTTCAGACCCAGATGATGAGGCCTGAGGCACCTGCTTGGGGACAGTGCATGGAACACAGGGTCCTCAGCAGGGGCAGTGGAGGGAGGTAGGGAGAATGAGTTCACGCCTCTACTCTTCTCCAAGGAATGAGAGGGGTGCTGGCCCTCCCAATCTCTCCCCATGACCCACACCCCCATTCTGCCCCTTCAGGGCTACTTCTCGGCCTGTTAGAGATGGCCTCTGAACACTGGAGAGTGGCAGATGCTGGAGATCTGTACACACTGGTGACGGCCACACTGGCTAGCCCTCTTTCATTCAGGAACTGCCAGTCTTTCAACTGGTGAAGTGAATGAAGCCTTCAAGTCGGTGAAGTTGCTGAGGGGCTAGGGGATCATGGTTGCATCAGATCCAGCCTTAGGGACCCAGAAGTTAGTGGGGGGTGGTTGAGTCGTGGCACCCTTGTACTGGAGGAGAGAGTGAGAGGTTTGCTAAGGGTGGACAGAGGGTGAGCCTCAGAAGGCTTCCCTGTGAGACAGACTGAATTCAGGGCTCTGGGCTCTGTCCATCTGGTTCCCGACAAGAGAAAAGGTATATTGCTTTAAGAGAGACACTGGCAAGGGTGATGGTGGGGGTGAAAATGTGCCGGTTCTCGAGGGTCCAGGCTGGAAGGGGGCTTGGAAATGGAACTCAGACCAGCCCCTGGTTTTTGGAGTCTGACACTACAGAAAGTGCAGTGTGTTTCAAGGCCTGGCTCTACCAAAAGCCTAGGTGTGTGGTCTCAAGCAAATCACGCCACATCTTGGGCCACAGTTTCCACAGCTGCAAAATGGAAATTATAATCCTAGCCTGGCCCAGGGCATTAAGTCAAAGGGGAAGGCTGGAAAGAACTCCACCTGCTACGGAATTGGTGATTGGAGGTGGGGAGATGCGGCCCACAGGGGGCAAGGGCTCTGCGAGATGTCACACAGTGATGGAGCTGCAATTAGAACCCAGGACTCCTGCTCCCAGTTCGCGGTATCTCTCCCCAGGGCTGATGTGCGGTGGGATGCGGTGAGTATGTCCGTCCTGTTGTCTCTGAACAGGGGACAGTGCTGGGTGAAGGGTGAAACAGAGAGTCTGGAGGGGAAGGAAAGGAGGCCTCAGCACACGCCAAGTCTCATATAAAAAAAATACAAACCCCGCGATCCACCCTCCCCCGCCCTGCCCCTGAAGTCCGGGCCGTGAAGGGTGAAATCCAAGGCTGCAGGTCCTGCGTAGGCTGCAGACCCAGGTCGGGCCGGCGCAGGCTGCAGTTGGTCCGCGAGCCGCCAGGGGGCGCGCCTGCCCATCTTGGCCCGATCTGGCCGCCGGGGCTGTCAGTCCAGCCGCCGAGGGAGCAGCGCCGGGGTGGGCGCAGGGCAGAAGCTACCCCGACCTGGAGGAAACAAAGGCAGGTTAAGGAAGCGAACCCCGAAAGAATGCGGGCGGAAGCATACGGCTGTCCCGCCCCTCCTCCTTCCCATTCTTTCCCACCACACTAACGCCCCGTCTCCCAATCCCACCCTGCTCCGCGCCATGACTCACGTGTACAGAGGCTGCAGTTGTAAATGCGACGTCTTCTGGGGCGCCTGGTAACCATAGGAGTCAAAACCACCGATGAAGTCAACTGTAGGGGTCGGGGAGGGGGAGATTAGGGGTGTGCCGATAGGGGGTGAGTTAAAGGGGATGGGTCCTGAAAGGAGAGTTTGAGGGACAGGAAGCAGAGCCAGAGAAGCCGGGGGAGAGGGGCCATGAGGACCAGAACCCAGACAGAGCCTTGGGGGCGGGGCGGGGCCTATAAGTGCCTGGACGCGGGGAGCCAGGCCAAGGTTGTTTCAAGACCCTGAGAGGGTAAGCCTGAAGAGCAGGGCGATCGAGGTAGAAGGCTCTAGGGAGCTGAGCTGGGGACACTTAAGGGGCAGGACTCCCTGGGGGTAGGTGGGATGAGATCGGAAGACAGCGATGCCAGGCAGAGGTGGGGTTTGTGGAACCCCTCCGATGGGCAGAGCCTAAGTGGGGCGGGTATGGGGGCGGTGCTAGGGCCATGGACTGGGCTCGCTATGCGGACCCCCGCACCCCTCCCGCCGTCGGTGTGGGTCTCTGTCCAGGGTGCTGAAGGCGCGGGGTGATGCGTGGCCAGGCCTCCCCATTTCCCTAGTGGCGTCGTACTCACAGCTGTCCTCCTCCTCCAAGAACACTTTGCTCACGTAGCAGGCAAACACGAAGCCGAACAGCTGGGGGAGGGAGTGGTGCATGAGAGAGGGAAGGAGGAGAGGGAAGCATCTCCTCTCCCGTTTGCTCCAGCTTGGAGGTCAGGAAGGAGGCAAACTCATAACAACTGCAAGTTAAATGACTGTGCCTTAAAGTCAAACATACCTCGTTCCATTCTCTGTTCTGAGAGGGAGACTTCGGACAAGTCATTACTTTATTTCTTTAAGCCTCAGTTTTTCCAGTTGGATGTTGGCAAAACCGTACTAGGTATTTATGTGCAAAGTGCCTAGAAGAGAGCTGGCTTTTCTAGAAATGGGAACCTATTCACTATTTTGGAGCTATTTCTGGGTCTTAGGCACCTTACCAGCTACTCTCTTACTTTATTCTTACAACTCTATGAGGTGGTTATTGTCATTCCTCTCTATGAATAAGAAAGCAAGCTTGGATAGGGCAAGTGACTTGTCCAAGGTCATGTAGCAGGTATACTGGAGAGTCAAGACCAGGCAGGACCAAATGACTAATGGTCTGATGTCTCATCCTATTCATTAGACTAGCTCACTCCCTGCATGGAGGCTGGGGCAAGGGTGAAGGGAGGTGATACAAGACATGGAATAGGCCCAGGCAGGCCGGAAGACCTAGGACCATCCCCTCCTACCAAGACTAGAAAAAGGGGCTGGGATGGGGGATTGTGTATGGGGTGGGAGAACAGGAAAACTCACTGCCAGGAAGATCTGCAGGGCACTGCTGAGCGCCTCGATGTAAGGATAGTCAAGCAGGCAGCCGGTGACAGAGATGACATGGTGGTCCTCCAGGGCCAGGCGGGAGTTCAAGACAGGTGTCACCAGGCAGCCGGGCCCATTCTCCATCCACCAGGAGCGATGCAGGGAGGTGTTGAAGGTCATGATGAAATCCCGGTCCTGGGGGCAGAGGGGCCTGGGATACTGAGCCGGGAGGAGAGGGAGATACTCCCCAGGCCTCAGGGGACCTTATATAAGGCCTACTTCACACGGACTGAAGGTTATGGAGGGAATCTGCACCTGCAAGTCCATATTTGGCCAATAGGTGGCGCTTGAAGACTGTGTAGACTTTACTCTTCCATCAATGAGCTGGAAGGGGCTGGTGCTGACCCCACAGAAGTCCAGGAATTTCAGTGGGTCCAATTTCCCACTTACTGGTGAACTCTTCAATACAGGCCCCTTCTCTGCCTATTCAGCCTCTTGACTGCTTTCCCTGTGTGCGATCCTGGGCAAACCCTCTTTAGTCCTTGGTCTCCTCATTTGTTAAATGGAAAATGGACTGGCCTAGATCAGCATTTCTTAAACAGGGTAGGCATTCACTTATTTATCGAGCCATTCATTCATTATGGTGGCCAACAAATACTCACTGAGTGCTTACTAGGTGCCAAGCACTGAGATGCATGATCTCGTTTCATTTCCTTAGCAACCACATGTAGTTAAGGTTGCAATTATCTCCACTTAATAGATGAGGAAACTGAAGCTCAGAGAGGTTAAGCTACTTGTCCAGGGTCACACAGCAAAGAAATGCTGGAGATGGGATTTGAATCTAGCAGTGTGCAACGACAAAGCCAGTCTTATTCACAAAATTTTACCTTAGCTGAAAATGAACGTTGAGCCCCTCTGGCTGTTCTCCAAGCTAAATGCTCCCACTTTCTTTGATAGTTAGTTCTGCATATAGCATTGTTTCCTCAATTTTTCCTGAACAAACTCTAATTAGTCTCCTTCCCTTTTGAAAAATAATAATCAGAACTGGACCCAACTCTCTGTGGTCTAAGCATACAAAGTGCCAGGGTACTTCCCTTGCTCTGAACACTCTGTTTTCCATCTTTTGTTTTTGAGAAGTGTGGAGGAAGCCAGAAACAAAATGTGGGGGAGTGGGGAGCACAGATTATTTGAGTGTGTAGAAGGAGGTCTCTCTAAGACATGATGCCCTAGACCCTTGTCACACCAGGAACGCTCAGAGAAGGGAATGGGAAAGGTCAGGCTCTGTCTGTAGCACTGCTAGGCCTGAGGCTTACCTGGGACAGCTGTCCAACCTCCAGGTAGAAGCAGATGATAAACGCATTCCAGCCAACCCAGAGCACCAACCAGGCTGCATACTGGGGAAAGCAGAGGAGGAATCAGGGTGAGGTCTGGGGGCGTGGGGATGGGGTGTATCAGTGGAGATGGAGCTCAAGCACTGAGGGAGCTTTATAGGGGAGCACTTTACGGTTTACAAATCATTTTTACATCCAAAACTCAGTCATTACAACAGCCCTGCAAGGTAGTCACTGTCCTCTCTTTAGAGATAACTGATTTTAAGGCCCAGAGAGGAGACTGAAGTTGTTCAAAATCACACAATTAGGAAGAGGCAGAGCTGGCACTTAAATCCCTGTCCTCTGATTGTTAATTCTATCCACACTTCAGAGAACAAATCCACTAGACCAGTGGTGTCTGGAATGATCTGGAATCATGTGGGGAGTTTATTAAAAATGCAGGTTCTTGGGTCTCACCTCCAGAACTACTGATGGTGAATCTTAGGGATAGAGCTTGGGAGCTTTTTACACATTCCCTAGGGGCTTGTGATCTTCGATGACCCTTTTATAAACATGCTCCAGGCAGTAAACCACTAGAGGGCAATGACCATGCTCGCCCTATTCACCAGTACAACGGCAGAGCCCAGCACAGAGCAGGCACTCGGTGGAGTCACCAACTGAAGGAAGTGGCTTACAGGAAGTGATGCAGGTTAGACCACAGCCTGTAACTGGAAGTGGAATGTCAGAAGGCCTGAGGCAGAGGATTGGAATTTTTCGAGGTGTGGGCGGGTGAGACCCAAGATGGAAAGGTTGCCCAGCCTGGATCCTGGGGGCTCTCACTTGGGCACTCCCCTCCCTTCCCTTCTTGCTCTATGAACCACACCTGAGTGAACCGGGTCAATCACTGCAGCTCCAGCGACCCTTCCGTCTGGCTGGAGGGAGAGGGCTGGGCTGGGAGGCTGTGGGAGCAGCATCCTTAGGGCAGTGCCAGGACCCCTCAGCCCCCAGTTCTCCTACCTCCCAGATGTGGCTGCTTCTGTGGAGAACAGCACCTCTGCCACGGCAAAGAGCTAGAGAGGAGGTTAAAGTAGGTCTGGGAGCTGGTTATTTCCACCTAAGTCCTAAGCCTGAAATTTCAGTGGCTGCCACTTGGCAGGCAGTGGTGCTTTCAGGGAGGCCTGGGGCTTTTCTGAGAACTGGAGAGAGGATTCTCTTATCTCAGGTGAGAGGAAGCTTTGGAAGCCCTGTTCACCTGGCCCCTGGGAGCTGGCCATGGGAGGGGGAGAAGCCCTGGAATGAGTGCGGGTGGGCTTGGTGGCAGCATGGTGTGTGTGCTATCGTGACTGGAGGGGTCAGGCATTTATATAGTAAATCCACTGAAAAGCCTTTTCCCTCAAGAGAGACATGTGGATAGGTCACTGAGAAATAGCACGGGATAAAGGGGAGTCTAGCTGAAAACAGGCATTGACTGAGACCATCAGCGAGCACGGCTTAGATGAGGACGAAGGGTGGTGGTGGTGGGGAGCTGGGGACAGTCCGACTCCTGGGCCTGGAGGGCAGGTGGGCGCCGGCCTCAGAGCCACACCAGCCACTCTGGAACAGATCTCCAATGAGCATCATCAGCAGGGACCCTGAACCAGCAGACAAAATGCTTCTGAGAAACTGAACACGATGAGGCCCCTCCTTCCCTCAGCCCTCGCAGGGCCCACTGAGGCAGCATGGTGACTCGGCAGGAGCCTCTGCTTTGGATCTGGGGCTCTAATTCTGACTCTGCCACCTATTAGCTGTGTGACCTTAGGAAGCCTTGTAACCTTTCTGAACCTCAGTTTCCTCATCTGGAAAATGGAGATGGTAAGATGTAGCTCAGAGGGCTGTCATCAAGATGCAATAAAGCATGTGTGACTCTGAGCAGCGTGCCTGGCACGTGGTAGGCACTCACTAAATGATACCACTGTTAATGTTTGGATTGTTTCCTTAGGAAGTTTTTTAGGAGAAATACCAACCTTGTCTCCACTGAACAGAGGCACATGGGGATTTAGGCTTCTGCTGCACCAGCAGGGCTGGAGCTGAGACAGAGCAGGGGTCTGGGGTCCTGGGAGGGGGGGCAGTTCTGGCTGAAGGACAAGGAAGTGTGGGCAGGGCAGAGAGAGGGGCAGGCTGGGGGAGAGGAGGGGAGCCAGAGAGGGGCCGGGTGAGCCATACCAGAATGAGGTACCGGGAGCGGTACTGCACGGTGCCAAAGATGCCCAGGATGACGGCCATGATGTGTAGGAAGTTGGCTAGGATGGGGGCCCACTGGTAGCCCAGGAAGTCGAAGATCTGCCGCTCCAGCGCAGCTACCTGTGGGAAGAGAGCAGGC
>PVKY010007390.1:0-14977 GCA_004027775.1 Bradypus variegatus
AAGTCTGCAGTTGTTATTTCCTGACTCAAACAAAAAGCAAATTTGCGCTGGAAATTGCTGAGACAGAGTCATCCTGGAGCCCCTCCACGGATGCCAGCCCCCACCCCACTGCCCCTGTAATTTTGTAACTTTCCGGGCATCTGACCCCATAAAGGAGCTGGTCTCGTAAAATCCTTTGTTTAAAACTATGTATTTGTTTTCCTAATAGTTGCAAAAACCTATCCTGTACAATTATCTAAAAAATATCCAGCAATCATATCAGACAGCAAGTTAAAAAGGACAATTAAATCCAAACAATTCAATATTGAAGACCAAACTCAGATAAATCAAACACGTTTACAAAAACTTTAGGGAACTTTCACCTAGCTATAGTAAGATTAATAGATAAAAAGACAAAAAACTCTGAAAAATTAATTATATAAAATGTATAACATTGATCACAAAACTCTTTCAGAATAGCATAGTTTCAAAAATACACTTTATTTTACATTAAATATGATAATTACATTGACAATATTTTCAAAGCTAGTGAAATAGCTGATATTTCTCTATAGCGACAGTCTGATGACTTGAATGGCATTTTTAACATCAATTTGTTATAAGTAAATATTTTCATCTGCAATATAAACCCCCTCTAGAATGGGAGAGGTTATGTTATATATTATCATGATATATATGTTACCTCAATACAAATTTTAAAATAATACTCTCTCCACTTTGCCCTAATCAAGGTGTCATAATTCCTAGTCATTTCTTATGTCTGTAATCCAATTTCTATTGTTATGGGTTCACTTTCCTTTTTTTTCTTTTTTGGTGTTTAATGCTCATTGGAGCCAGTAATATCTCATTGTTGGATTAAAGCACATTTACAAATACAATTAAGAACATGTAACATAAAATTGCTCTACTATAAAGGGGAAAAAAAAGAAAGCTGAGCCTTTGCATCTGAGAGCTCCACGGTAGGCCCCCGGGGCCTGTTCTAGGCTGAGTCCACCCTGTCCTCTGCTCTCTGTTTGTTGGGGCTGGTGACTGAGACCCTGACTTCAGAGAACGGCAGTGGGCCCAGGGCTCCCCGGGTTCCTTAAGGAGGATGAGCTGCTGCTCCTCCCACTGACCAGGAACAGAGGCCGATGCTGGTACGGGTGGGAGCACCGTGGGCAGCTTCTCAGTGTCATGTCCCTTAGTGCCACATCTCAAAGCAGAGTTTCCAAGAACCGCGGCTACACATGCTCCCCTCCTCCACGCCTCAACCTCCCTGGAGGAGAAGTACTAAAAGTTGAGGTTGTCCCTTGGGCCACCAAGAAATGTTTAATTGCTTTCTGAGAGAATTGTCACCTCCTTCTGGCTTCCTCCCCCTCTCCATTACCCCTCCCCACCTCTTCCCCAAACACCCGAGGCTCCTGCTTGGGGAGTTAAAGCTGAAGACGTGCTCCCCTGGCAGCACCCCAAAGCAATCAGGAGCCTGTGCTGAAAAGCATCTGGCTTCTCCAAATATATTGCTGCACCACCTTTGCTGAAAAAAAGAACCCTATGTTTCAGGGGAATAAATGGGCATTCTGCTGGGAGCCAGGCGTTTACTGGCTGCAGATGGATGGTGGCCCAGCCCCCTGAGTCAGCCCAACTCGGGAGCAAGTAGACAGTGTGAACCAAGACCGGGATGGGAGCCTGCCAGGGAAAGGGAAATTCGGGGTGGTTGGAGGCTTTCATCCCAGGAGTTTAGTCAGCACCTTGTCAACCTGATTTCAGCCAAGGGCCAAATGGAGGGATGTGTATTATAAAGAGTACGCTGAAGAGCAGTAACAAATAGATCCAAAACTGTACAATGGTTCAAATACCTTAGAAATTTATTCCTGATTCATTTAATAGGTCAAAGAAATTGTTCTTGATTGGCCAGTGACTTTCAGCCATGTGGTGATTCAGGGATCCAGGCTCCTTCCATCTTGGCTATCTGCCACCCCCCAGGGTCTCACTGTCATCTACATCCAGCTGTAGGAAGAGGAAGGAAAGTATGGAGGAGGTACACCTGCTCCATTGGTGGGAGCTAGTCACATGACCACACCTCCATGCAGGGGCAGCTGGGAAATGTAGTCCCTGCTCCTTAGTGACAACTCTGTACCATGGAAGGGAGGCAGGGATTCTGGTAGACAGCTAACCATCTCTGCCACAGGATGAAATCAAGGTATTTGGGTCATGGGACCAAGAAAGAGAGCAATTCATTCTGAGTTTTAAGGGATTGATTATCTAGAAGAACCAGCCTGGGTCTTAAACTAGAGAGTTGGGTCTGGTTAACTAGTGAGAAAGGATTTTGCTTTTGCCAAGAACCAAAAATTGGACAGCACCATACCTGGGCAGAAATACAGGGGAAAGTAATAGAGAAGCAGACTTATAAGAAACCTGGATGAATCAGGCCTAAAAAGACAGGCTGTTACAGAAGAATGGATAAACAAAATGTGGTAAGTATTTTCAATAGAATATTATGCAGCCTTAAAAAAGGAATGAAGTTCTGACACATGCTTCAAATGGATGAACCTTAAAGATATCATGTTGAGTGAAATAAGCCAGGCACCAAAGGACAGATATTGTAAGATCTCACTTGTATGAAATAATTAGAATATGCAGATTCATAGAGTCAGAAATTAGAACACGGGTTACTAGGGGAATGGATGGGGTGGGAAATGGGGAGTTAATGCTTAATTGATACAGAATTTCTCTTTGGGGTGATGGAAAAGTTTTGGTAATGGGTGATGGTGATGGTAGCCCAACATTGTGAATGCAATTACCACTGAATTGTATACTTGAAAGTTGCTCAAATGATTAATTTTAGATGGTATATATGTTAAAGATTAGAACTGTACAACTCCAGGAGGGAACCCTAATGTAAACTATGGACCATAGTTAATAATATAATTATAATAACATTGCTTCATCAGTTGTAACAAAGGAAACACACTAATGCAAAATGTTAATAACAGGAAAAACTGTGTGTGTGTGAGCAGGAAGGGGGTTGGCATATGGGAACTCTGTATTTCCTGCATGATTTTTCTGCAAACCTACACCTGCTTTAATTAAAACAAACAAACAAACAAAAAACAGCAGCAGCAGCAGCCATGCTGCTCACCTGTGGTTAATCTAGTTGAAAATTGCTTGTGCCCAAACTTCCTAACCTGTGGGTGGGAGTTGGGGCCTGTGGCAGAGGCTGCATGTAAAAAATTTGGTTGCCTCTGTGTGGAGGGGCACAGGCCAGAGAGCAACCCCAGGATGTGGTTGCCATCACATGCTGCCATTTCCTTCCTGCCTCGGGTTGACAGACACGACGTGGGACCTTTATGGTGCAGGCGCCTATATGAGTTTCCTGCTGCCGTAGGACAAGTTACCACCCACTGGGCGGCAGCGATGCCCACTCATTAGCTCACAGTTCCCGTAGGTCCGGAGTCTGGGGCGTGCTCGACTTGCTCAAGGTGGCTGCCGCAATGAGGTCTCATCTGGAGGCTCTGGGGGCAGAATCAGCTTCCAGGGCTGTTTAGACCGTGGACAGAATGCAGCGCTGTGCAGTGTGCGGTGGAGGACCAGGTCCCACTTCCTGGCTAGTTGTCAGCTGGGGGCCTCTCTCAGCTCCTGGAGGCCTCTCCCTCTAGTCCTTTCCATGTAGCCCCCTTCATCTTCCCAGCCAGTCACTGTGCATCAAACCCTTCTCATGCTTTGACTCTGACTTCCTTTTCTGCAGCCAGCAGCAGAAAATGCTTTGCTTTTAAGGGGCTGGTGTGATTAGGTCAGGCCCACTTGGATAATCTCCCCATTTTGAGGTTATCTGATTAGTAACCTTAATTACACTGCAAGTCCCCTTTGATGCATAGCAAAGCATAACCATGGGAGTAACAGCAGGGAAGGAGACTCTGGGGGCCGCCACTGAACCCCGCCTCCTGCAGTGCCTGAGGCTTTGGGTCTTGGATCTGGAGCTGCATTCTTTCGGGGCTTAGAGATTTTTATCTTCTTTGGTGGGGGACTCATGGGCCAGGTTCCAGCTCTTGCCATATACAGAGGAGAAGGAGGAACAGAGAGGAAGCGCCCCCCTCCCCAATCTTGCTTTCAGGGAGCTCACCGCTAATAGCCCCAACCTGCAACTCCAGCACCCCCCGCCCACACTCAGGCCTTGTCCTGCAGCGAGCCGCACACTTCTCCAACTTATCACCCCCTCTTGGGGAAGGGCAGGCCTGGGCACAGGGACTTCAGGATTTGGCAGCTCCACTGGCATCTTCTGGCTCGCTTCCTGACCACCTAGATGTTGCGCAGCCCAGAGCAGCGGTTCATGGTTTGTCCCTCATCCCCAGCCCCGACATTTGGGGAGGACACCGGAGAAAGGAGTGGGGAGATCCTGCTCACTGGGCCTCAGGCAGCTGCCTTTTAGCCCGGTTCCCTTCTCATCCTTGCCTCTTGTCTGACTCCTGGCTCCTGCCTTCCTTGGAGTCGATAGAGATGTCTTCCCAGGGTATCCCTTTAACATGTTTCCAGCATCTGCTCTTAACATGTTTCCAGGGCTTTCCTTAATCCGTGTCTAGGTCCTCTCGATAACCTGTTCCTTGTAGCAAGACCAGGTCAGAGCCTCTTCTCCCCCGACCTGGGATCTTCTTCTCTGCGGCTTCAGAAGATGTCTCCAACTGCTTTCTCAGCTGCGGTCCTCTCCCCTGCGGCCCCTTGGATCTCCCTTTATGTCAGCCCCAGCTCAGAATTGACCTTGGCTTCCCCTCTTGTTGGTGACTTTCAAGCCCTGGAGAATTTGGAAGGGGCCCCTCTTTTTGTAGTCAAAGCTTGCAGGTGAAGCCATCAGCCAGGTCTTGTGTCCTTTCCTTGTCCCTTGGACATCATGGCAGGCAACGAGGCACACGGCTGGCTTCTCCGCAGGCCACAAGAGGTGTGGGTGGCCAAAGGCCAAGAAGCCTCCATGCTTCTGCAGGGACCCAGATGCTGACCTGAGAGCTGACCAGGCAGGATTTAGCACAGAGAGGGCAGGAAGATGTGTGTAAGCATGAGTTGTTTGTCCTTCCCTGCATCTCAGAGCTAAAAGGAAAGTGTCTGATTGGCCAAATTGCTTTTCATCATTCATGTACCCAGCACCTATTTATTAAGGACCTGTTGGGTGGATAACCCTGTTTGTCAGGCCCTGAGTTAGGTTCTGGGAATCCCATGGTCAGTGGGACAGCTTGGCTACAGCATGGCTCAGGTGGGCAGTGCGGGGAGAGACTGGGCTGATACCTGAAGGGCTGATGATGTCAGTGAGTCAGGCTCTGTCACCGGCCATGGGATGCCACTGGGGGTGGGGTACTTTTTGCAGTGACAGTGTCAAGGCTGCAGCAGAAAGAGAAGGGGATGAGTGTGAGGAGGCAGTCAGGGGTCCGCTAAATGAGGCCTGGGCCCAGGCTCCCTGCCACCCCTTCTCTCCAGAAGCACCAACAATCCACAAATGATTCTATCAAGTAAACTAACTGCGGCCGGTGCCAAATCTGATTTGGCACCAGGTAACATTGTCTGAAGAGGTTTGTCTTGCAAGTCCCACTGTTTCTTTTTGCATTTTCTCACCCCTTCTCCTCTGTCTTCTAAACAGGTTACTGCTTTCCTCCCCCCGCCCCCAGGAACCCTTCCACTTCACCTCCTCCACCTCTGCTTTCTTCATCTCCCTATTTCTCAACTCCTGCCACCCACCCAGCCCGCCCAGCATACATTATGCTTTTTGTTTCTTAGCTTTTCAGGAACAGAGCTCTCTGCTAGACTCCTTTGTAGAGAAGGAAGCCAGGAGGCCAAAGGATGGCAAGGAAGCAAAGCCACTGGAATGCCTAAGGTCTCCTACAGGAACCCGGCAGGGACCCCAGCCACACACCTTGGACAGGGATGGGGCCGGGTTATTGATGGCTCGGGGCAGGGAGGCCAAGCACCTTCCCGCAGACCCCCCGGGCTCTGCCCTCTCTAGGCCCAGGAGCATTCACCCAGCAGGGAGCAGGGCCACGCACTAGGAAAAACCAGCGGCTACCCTGTTGCTTACCAGAAATCTTTCTTCTTCGTGAGTGTGGCCCTTCTTATGGGGGGACGGGAACTGAGGCTGGAGGGCGTGGGGGCTGTGACATAGTGGGAACCATACAGCTCACTGATCCTGCACCCAGAGTCAGAAAGGATTTCTTCTGCTTCTTTCTTTCCATGGGACCAAAGACCCACCAACATTCACCAGCTCAGAGCAATCCGGGGGAGGGGGCCTTAGTGTTGGCCTGTCTTCTCAGCACAAGAATCTGAGTCACAATGGGCAGGGGTAGGCCACTCAGGCCAACTGAGGCAGTGCACTTCTGTTCTTCCAAGATGGAGAAACAGGACTGGGGAGGGCCAGGCCACCAGGCCCTCTGGACAGGCTGTGGTGTGGTTCCTGAGCTCAGGGAAGTCTGCCTGGGGGTCTTGCCACCTCCCTGGGTTACAGGGCTATAACCCATATGTTGGGGATTCTGGTCCAGCCACCGTGAGTGAGGGGGGGGGCATCCAAGGAGACCACCTTGTATCTCCTTGTGGAGACAGCAGCTCCGCCCCCGCCCCACCCCCAGAGGCCGCCAGTTCCCTCTGCTTCAAATTGCAAAGCTGCTTATGTACATACATTTATCACCTTCCTTTTTTTTTTTTTTAATTTTTATGGTGGTAACCTATATACAACATAAAAATTCCCATCTTGACCACTTTCAAGCATATAATTCAGTGGTACTAATTACATTCACAATGTTGAGTTACCATTGCCACGTGGACTTACTTTTTTCATTTATTATTACTATTTTTTTTACTGTGGCAAATATATATACGACATAACATTTACCATCCTAACCACTTACATTACTTCTAAAGCTTTTCTCCAGGAACTCAATTCATTCTACAGTCCTCATAGTTTGCAGCCCCTGGGAGAGGAGACTCTAGGAAAGGGTTTGGGTTTGGGTTAGCTACCTCGCCCAAGTTTCTCAACCAGAAAGTTCTAGAAGCATGGTGCCCCTGGTCAAGGGAATCAAAATAGTAAAAGCAGGGCGACTGCTGTGGATGGGGGACAGGTGAACCCTGGGTCTTTTTCCCAATGTCCTGCTGCTAACTCTGATGAACTGAGAGTTTGTCCTCCCCACCCCCACTCCGGGAGCTGCTAGTGCCTCAAGTGTCCTGTAAATGCAGCTGGAACCAAAAGAAGATGAAAATCAAAAGTAAATTTAGCACTTGAAAGCAGATCCCTCTCTCTTTTGAACGCTCAATGCGATTTATTTGCTTGCTTAAGCTTAGCAGCCAACACAACCAGGGCAGCAGCCAGGTCAAGGGCAGAGAGCACAGTTAAAGGGGGAGGATTCAGTCTCGAAGGTCCATTGGTCTCTCTCTCCAACGTGCTCGGCAGGTGGACTCACTGCCCTTCCCACTACGTGGGACGTGACTCCCAGGGGTGTAAATCCCCCTGGCAATGTGGGACATGACTCGCAGGGATGAGCCTGGACCACAGCATCGTGTGATCAAGAAAGTCTTCTTGACCAAAAGGGGAAGCGAAATGAGACAAAATAAAGTTTCAGTGGCTGAGAGATTTCAAATAGAGAGATCATTCTGGAGGTTAATCTTATGTGTTATATAGATATCCTTTTTTAATTTTTAGTGTATTGGAATAGCTAGAAGTAAATACCTGAAACCGCTGAACTGCAACCCAGTGGCCTTGATTCTTGAAGATGATTGTGTAACTATGTAGCTTACACGGCCTGACTGTGTGATTGTGAAAACCTTGTGGCTCACACTCCCTTTATCCAGTGTATGGACAGATGAGTAGAAAAATGGGAACAAAAAGTAAATTAATAATAAAGGGGAGGGGGGGATGGGGGAAAGAGATGTTGGGGGTTCTTCTTGTATTTTTATTCTGTTTTTTTTTTGGAGTAATGAAAATGTTCAAAAATCGATTTTGGTGATGAATGCACAAATTTATCATGGTACTTTGAACAACTGATTATACACTGGATGATTGTATGATACGTGAACATAACTCAATAAAACTGAATTAAAAAACAAACACAAAAAGTCCATTGGCCTGAGAGCCACTCGACTGCAGGCTCTAACGATGGGTCTCAGGATCCAGGTCCTATGAGGTTCCAAATCCAACAGTGGGAGGCGCTGGTCACCAATGCAGGGAGAGTGGTGCGAGCTGCTGCAGCACGGCGCAGGGTATTATAAGTGCCCATCTGGCTGGCATCAGGCCAGTCCATATAATTTCTTCACAGAAACGTCTAGTTATTGCTTATTACAAAAACTTGTTTTTTTCAACTTGTTCACATTCTATTTGTGGTCAACATGTTTACAATATTTGAGTTGTCTTTTTTCCCCCCTCAATTCATTTACAATGTTTTTGGAATTCAATATCATTAAGATCATTTCAACTTGCAACACCAAGCCCCTATTGGGTGAGGCTGGAATGCCAGTAGGTTAGGGACCCCAGTGCTAGGAAACATGAGAGTCTTTCTGGATTTGGTTGAGCCACTCATTCCCCTCGGGAAGGAAGAAGGGAGGGGACCCAGCAGACACTGGAAAGAGGAACCAGTGGGGCCGAGCCCATGTCCTGGCCCTGGCGACAATCTTCGGGGCTCAGAGTCCAGTCTGCAAAATTACTCATGGGTCCTGGGAAAGGGTGCAGACACTCCTGTTAGAAAACAAACCAACAAACACAACATCTTCCCTATGAACCCAAAGTCCCAGAGACACCAGAGAGCTTGTAGGAATTGGGTAAGCTGGTTCACAGGTTTCCATCCTCCTGAAGTCAAAACACTTACTTAGCGGTTAGTTGCACCTAGCATTTAGCTGGGCGGTACACAGCTCTCCAAGAGCAGGACCTTTGGAAGCCCTTCCAATGGAGAACTTAGAAAGCTCTTTTGGCCCTGCCCCCACTGCAGCCACACTGGCCGCCCCAGGCCTAGGTCGGCGTCCCAAAGCAGACATGCAGCCCCGAGCCCCAGAGCTCACCAGCTGCCTGGTCACCTGCTACCTCCACCAGCTGAAGGTTGGACACCTGGATTAAAAAGAGTCCTGCCCCTGACATGGCTCCCACTTTCCCTGGCCTGGGACCAGCCACAGCCATTTCAGAAGGCGCTAGAAGCAGCTCTTCCCGCAAGGCTGTCCAGTCGCCCTTCACCAGTAAGCCTTCTGTTCCCAGTCCTTTTCCACAGTATTTCCCCATCCTGAGGAGACTGCTGGTCCTTCTCCCACGGAAAAAAAAGAGCCACCCCTCCGGGGCCTCCTGCCATGCGCGCACCTCGGAGACCTTCCTAAGAGCACAGCCTTCCACTTGGTGCCAACTCACAAATTCCCTGTCCCCTTCCCCCCACAGAGGTGCCCTGGCTTCCGCCACCCCTGCCCCCGCCCTCTGAGCGTCTGGTAAATCAAGGGCTGCGGTGGTGCCAGGGCGTTGGCATTCCTCTCCCTGGCCTGCCTGCTAAATATACATCTTGGCGTTGGGAAGAAAACACCACAGACATTGTTAACTCTTTCAGTCCAGCAGCTTCCTGTGGTGGTGGGGGGTGCTCGGCCAGACGCTGGGGGTCCCTGCCCAGGCGCGGCTGCAGCGATGGGTACATGGCTCCTCACACCGGGCCTCAAGGAGGGGGCCCCAGAGTTGGGGGGGGTGGGTGGCCTTTGGGAAGGATCAACTGTGCCCTCGTGCTGCCCAGGAGGAAACTGAGGCAAAGGAAGGCAGGCTCTGCTGTTCACATCTCCTGGCAGTCGGTCGGCTAAGTCGGGTTCCTAACCCACTTTCGCCAGAAGAACTAAAGGGCGCCTCGGGAGAGGGTGAGGGAGGGCCTGGCAGGCGGCCCACCTTCTCCCCAGAGTGTGTCCCCTTTCCAGGTTCTAGAATAGAGGCATGGAGTCCTTGGAAGGGCCTCGGACTGGAGGAGCCTCACGCTGGGACTGGGTTGGCTCCCGTCTTCCCCTCTTTCCTAAGTGCCTACACCCCAGCATGGCAGAGCCTCAGCCTACCCTCCCTGCCTGCCCACCAAAGGAGCTCCAGAGGCTCACCGGACCTCCCCTGGCTGGCGTGGGGCGCTGCAGACAGGAGAACCCTGTGCGCGTGGGGTGCGAGGGTCGGGGGGGACCAAGGACCCTCCCTCCCCCTTGGTGGCAAGAGGGAGGGGTTCAGCAGCAGCTCTGAGTGGCCCTGGGCATAGGCTGGAGAGCTGCCTGAGTCCCCCCACTGGGTCCCCTTCCCCTGGGTGCCCACCCCCTGGGTGCCTGCCCCTTACTGCCCGTTACCCTGGGGCCCCTCCCCACCCTGCTCATGACTCCCCGTGGGTTTGGCAGTCTCCTTCCCTCCTCCTTGTGGGTGGGGTCCTGCCCAGGCTCCCCCTCCGGGGAGGGCAGGGTGCCACGGGGAGGAACCGCCTGCCAGTGGAGGGTGGGGGCAGTGGGGGTACGGTCCCGGCTCCGGCCATGGGGCGGGGGTGGGGGGGAGGGTCAGCCTGGTCCGCGGCCGCAGGAAGGGCGGGCGGGACCCCGCGGGAGGGAGCGGGCCGTGAAAGGGCCCTTCACGCCGAGCCCCGCGCCGGAAACCGCCGCGGCCGTCTGAGGAGCTGCGCGGCCCCGAGAGGCCAGCCCCGGGGTTCGGGACGTGGCTGCGGTGGGGGGAGAGTGACAAGAGGAACAGCCGGGCCCCCAGCCCACCCCCTCCCCTGCTGCCCGCGGGCCCCGGGGCGGGCACAGTTCCCGGGCAGTCCCTTGGCTCTTCCCATCAGGCTGGCGACACGCCCCGCCCTCGGGCTGCGGAGTCTGTCTGTCCTGCCAGCCAGTCCGGCAGCGCCCCCTGCTGCCCGAACCGACAGGCACATCGATAACCTGGCAGACCAAAGGGACCGATGTTTCGTTTAGAAAACACGGTCTCGCTTTCCCGGGGGACCGCTGACCCCAGCACCCTCCAGAGGACCTGGGTTCTGAAAACTGCAGACCTTGCAGGAGCCTTTCTCCCTGTTCTGACCGTGCACCCCCGCACCCCGGCCCTGGGCGTGCAGAAAGGGAGGGGTCTCCTCATCTTGTCGGTGAGGAACACCCTCTGGTGAGCACCTATGAAATGCCCCAGGGCAGGAGGTGAACAGCTGTGGGTTCCTTTTATCCAACCAGCCTGCCTCTTGGGAAAAAAATAATAAAAAGGAAAAGAGTAGTAGAGGCTACCTGGAGGTGAAAAATCAAGACAGCTGGAAGTCAGATGGCCAGAGGCAATGACCTTAGGGAGCAAGGACATCTCCCAAAAGGGACCTAGGTGCACTGATACCTGTTTGAGAGAAAAATAAGAAATAAATTGCTGATAAGACAGTATCTGTGATAAGGCTGAAAAGCTGTGCCAACACCAAATTGGAAAATGATTTTGGATGT
The DNA here is from genome assembly GCA_004027775.1 of Bradypus variegatus. Classification (NCBI taxonomy): domain Eukaryota; kingdom Metazoa; phylum Chordata; class Mammalia; order Pilosa; family Bradypodidae; genus Bradypus; species Bradypus variegatus. The sequence goes on from PVKY010007390.1 coordinate 11,392, forward strand.
TCCCAATAAAGAGAACCCAGAAAACCTGGCATCTGCATAAAGACATCCTGCCTGAGAATAAATCAGGGTGGCAGAGGGTAAGGGGGGCCCAGGAACCCAGACTATGACTAAGAAAGTAAATAAAACTTTTTGAACTAAAAGATAATCTCTGTGGGATTTAAAAGACCTATAGCAGTCTACTAGGGGAAATTTCTTCAGATAGATGCCCTTTTTCAGATATGTGTTCATCGAGTTTTTATACAGCAAAAAGTCAAGATCTTTCAAGCATCCAAGAAGAAAGGAGAGATAATGTTCAAAGATACAAGACTGACTTTGAATCCTGCTACACCAATTATGGAAAAGAGAAAGGGATGGAGTATTTAAAAAAGCAAAGAGAAATGGTACTTTCATCAAAAGCTGGTACACAGCCAAACTAATGTTTCTCTTCAACATAGCCATAGATATAGAGACCAGAAAACAATTTACCAAACAATGCCCAAACCAGAAAAATTCAGTTTAGAAAATAATAATAATTTATTATTATTTTATTTATAAAATTATTATAATTATTAATTATATAATAATAATAATAATAATTATTATTATTTATAATAATAAAGGCTTAGGAAGGAGTGAAAGACCTTCCTTTGACAGGAAGGTGAAAGACCTTTGACAAAAGAGTTAATGATAGGACATTAAATCAACTGACAAACTGTACAGTGTATGACAGAACTGGAGAGAACAAACTGAGAATTTGAAAAAGGATTTCTGTTCCTGCATGTTTCTGTAAATGTACAACTGTTCTAATAAAAAATTAAATGGAAAAAATAAAGGGATCTTCGTTAACCAAAACATTCCAGTGGATGGGTTGGAGAAGAAGGGAAGGATAAATCCAAAACCACTGCAGTCTTTCTCTCCTCTAGAAGCTGGATGAGAGTTTAATGATACAATTTTATGAAGGAAATAACAATAGTGGTTTTAATAATGCCCTTCATTTACATCTCAGTGACATGCTTACAAAAGTGATGTTCTCCTTGTTTTATTAGAGGTTACAAAAATGTTAAAAAGGAACAGTTACCTGAAGCATTTTACTAGGTATGTACGATTTTGTGAAAATCGGATAAGCATGAGACTAAAAAATTATAAGCAATGCCGAGTGTCCCTGAGGCTGCCCTTTACAGACTCTCAATCCTTTCTCTGAACTCTTGGGACCAGAAGTATGTTAGAAATCAGAATTTTTCAGACTAAAGAAAGGCGATGTGTGGCCTATGGTGTTAGATAATGGTTCCAGGAGGACATGGTTCGCCACATGGTCACATATGCTAGTACCATGCAGCAAAAGACATGAATGTTCTCAATAATGCTACTGGGTAATGATCAGAAAGAGCCTCACATCAGCGCAGGTCAGGCTTTGCTACTAAATGTGTCTGTGGTAAACTTAGGAAAAAATCTTCTGGCTTGCAGAACTTTTTGGAGTTTGGAATTGTGGGCAAAGAGTTGGGGCCTGAGCCATCGGCATCCTGGGAAAAGAAAGGAGAATAGCGCACATTTATTTTGTCTTGACCATATGCCGGGGGTACATCTGGCTCCTTGGCCTTTGCCATCCCATTAAGGGATTGGGTGCAGGTGGGGGCCTCCCATTCTGGGGAAAGATCAGCTTGGCCTGACCGGGAAGCAGAAAGTGGCCCCATCTCGCTGCTAATGTGTTTACTCGCTGCCTGGAGCAGGTGGGAGTTCCATCTGCTAATCTCTCCCAGCTGCCTCTCCAGGCTGGCGGAGCCAAAAGGGGCTTGGCTGGGGAGGGGCAGAGCAGAGCCTTCAGCTCAGCTGCCTCCTGCCGCCCCTGGTGGAGAAAGAGACCTTTCTCAGGGGGTAGGAAATGGGCTCGGTGGGCTCAGCCAGAGACGCCTGGCAAACTCACAGCCTGTCGGGAAGGACACCAGCTAAGGACTTCCACTCTCCTGGAGCCGCGCCTTCAGAGGCTATTTCCCTTCTCTTCATAGGCAACACTACGAGCCCCAGCCCCAGCGCCCATTCTGGGCCCATGAACCCGTTCTGGCTCCCAGGCAGGGAGTTAAGCGGGACCAGACCAAGACCTGGGAGACCCAAGGGGTTGTGTCAACCAGAGCTGCACAGAGACAGGCCTGGGGGGCATCAGATCTGCTCTAGGGCCACCCTCCTTTGGCCATGCCCCCCGAGCTGTCCCTCCCCTAGTCAGGGTAGCACATTTGGCTCCCCAGCCTGGGAGAGCCCTTGAATCCTGAAGACATCTTTCTTTCTTTCTCTTCATCCTGGCAAATGCCACTTTAATTGAGGTGGTCAATTAAATTCTAGAAATGAGAGCAAGTAGGCTGGAAACAATTCACATTCATTCATTCATTCATTCCATTCACCCATCCGTCTGTCCTTCAGTCCATCCAATTTTCCATTCATTCATTCATTCAACCCACATTCATTTAGCATCTGTAACATGCCAGGTGAAAGCACCTTGCAAATGAATGCTCATAGCAGCTGATGTTACTAGCCTGTGCCTGGCAGAGCCTTGTCCTCTTCCATGGAAGTGGGAATGGCTGATGAAGCTCATGTAAGAATTGGAAGTTATCCTCCCCTATACCTGGGCAGCCACTGCTGAAGGACGGAGGTTCCCCCCACCTCCAGAGTGCAAAGTAGGGTGTTGAGGAAGGGCCAACCACAAGGCCCCCGGTCTTTGTGGCCCTGAGCCATCCCCAGCTGCCTGCTGGACTCCTTCCTCTATGCTTTTGCCCCTTTGGGAAGTCCTGGGGACTTCAGCTCAGGCTCCATCACCGTGCCTTCTGGCTGAGACACCAGGTGCAGGACAGGTGGGCGTCATGGATGACCTCTCGGGCAGTGTCCCGGAAAGTCTTGCTGACGAAGCAGTAGAGGCCAAAGTTGACTGCCGTGTTGAGCATGGCCGCCATGTTGGCCACGTCCAAAGCCAGGTGGACTCTCCAGTCCCGGTGGACAGGGGCCACGTACAGATGGTAGAGCATGACGAAAATGCGGGGTGCCCAGAGGAGGGCGAAGAGCATAGTGACCCCCAGGAGGATTGCTGTGCTCTTGCCCACCTGGGGTCGCAGCCCACCATGCGACCTCTGCCATAGCCGGCAGATGATGGCCGAGTTGGTGACCAGGAAAATGCCACAAGGGATGAAATAGACAATGAGGCAGTGAGCCCACTTGAGGACTTTGTCCATGGTGCTGGGGGGGTCTGCATCCCTCCACACGTCCAGCCACCAGTAGAAGGGCGTGCCAGTCAGCAGGGCAACGCTGAGGACACTGGCAATGGCACGGCGGGTGCGGCCTGGGGACGAGGTGGCCCGATGGTGCAAGGGGTGGCACAGGGCGCTGTAGCGGTTGACTGTGAGCAGCACGGTGAGCCAGACGGATGCGTGGTTGGCAGCAAACTCCAGGATGTTGGCCATGCGCACCACTGCCCGGGGCACCTCCCGGGCCAGCATGGCGCCCCGCAGCAGGAAGCCCGTGAACACAATGACCACCTGGGTGACAATATCCGAGGCCGTGAGCGCCAGTAGGTAGTAGTAGGAGGGCTTCCTGGTCCTGGCAGCAAGGCGGGCCAGGGCCACTG
>PVKY010007391.1:0-14987 GCA_004027775.1 Bradypus variegatus
GGCCAGCACTGGCTTATAACCTTCCAGCAGTCTTAGCAGTAAAACAGAAGCATCAAAATAAGTGGACAAGAAGCAGGCAGGGTGTAGGAAAAGGGGAGGAAGCAATGTGCCCAGTTAGTCGAAACCATATTTAGTTTAAAAAAATGGCTTTTTGCTACTTTTTAAAAATTAGAAAGGTTCTGTGGAACACCTTGGGGCCCCAAATAACCCCACCCTTTCTGGTTCCCAATTCACTTACACCTCCTTGGGTACCTCCCCCTCCGGTCCATCCTGTACCATTTCATTATATAACTTTCCTGCTCAAATAAATACCTCATCCCTCCTGTTGATTGAATAATGAAGCTGAATTCCTATGCCTGGTAGCCATGGGTCTGTCTGTCTAGGCTCCCACCCACCTCTTCACTCTCACCCACTCTACTCTCTTGCCCTGGGCCCTGGGCTGCACCCAGAGTGCCCCACTCCCCTGTCCCTTCCACTTGTGTACCTTCCCATCCCCACACCTCCCTACAGGACCAGGAAGTCTGATTAACATCTGTCAAGAAGCTGAAGGTAGTCCGGATGTTTCCTAAGCACCCTCTCCATGAGGCGTGGAGGGTCTAAATATTAAAAAAAAAAAAAAAAAGAGAAGATGAACTGCAAGAAAAAGCGCCATCTCTATTCTACCCCCAATCCTCCCTGGCACGTCTCTCCCACCCCATTCTCACCTTCCTCTGATACACTGTCTCAGAATGACAGTTCTTATATTTCAGTTAACTTTTTCAGTTGCTTCGTAACAATCCTATGAAGTTGGTAGGATCCTAATAAATAACTTGCTACGTGAATATGTACGTGTAAGTTCATAAGTAAACAGACAACCTCGCCTTCTCTAGAGACCGCGGAGTGACTGAGACTCCTCCACTGAGGAGGCATTAACTAGGGCCGTGGGGTCAAGGGCAGGGGCATACAACTGTCTTCCCAAAGGTGCAAAGGAGGGCAGTGGGACCCTTACCCACCAACCTCCTTATTCCCCCAGCCTTGGCAGGGCCAGAGCTCTAGAAGAGAGGTTGTGGGGAGCACACATACAGGATTCCAGAAGACACCGGGTTTCTGGTTCACATCATGCTCAGATACAGACCAGGGCCAGTGAGAGGCCCATATGGGCAAAGCTCCCCACTCTCAGACTAAAAAACAAAATCAAGGACATGGGTATGGTGGCAGTTTCCAGACAATACGATATAAAAGAAGTGACTTCTCTAACCACATAAAAGCCTATTCATATATTTCTACTTACCCTTCCACTCCCCTTCCTCCTACAAACTGCTTGCCTATCAAAAAGAGATCAACATTCTAAGGGGACTTAAAGGCTTACTCTTTCTGGAGGACACTAATCCCAAGGGGCAACCAGACTGCAGCCTGGAAAGGGTTCCTGATTTTAGCCTGCAAGTCAGAGACAGCTCCAGCTCAGGTGACTTGCAACCCCAAACAGGGAGAAAAAAGGAAAGGGGCAGCACTATTCACATCAACAAAAGCCTGAAGGCAACCCAAAAGCCCACCAGCAAGAGGGGACGAGTAAACTGTAGCGAATTCTCACAATGGAAAGGTATACAACAAAGTGAATGAACACAACATCAACAATGGGTATACATTAGAAGTTTTTAATGAAGATTGTCATTCTTCAAGGCCTCTCCTCCAGGGAGACTTGTAAGGATTCTCTGCATCTGAAGACACGAAACTGTAAATTCCCTGGGGACAAATGTCTGTCCTAGCTTTCTTGTAAAGCCTATGGGGCAAAGGAAATCTGAGTTGAGGAAATGTTGAAATGTTCATTGAAATAAAACAAAATCTCTTAACTGGCCTTCCAGCTTCCACTAAGCACCTCCCCCCCACACTGTCAGTCCTCTACTTTTTTTTTTTTAAGTACAATATATGCATAAATCAAGTGCCCAAATTTTATGTGTACAACTCAATGAAAGAGTCATCCTAAAAGTACAAATCTGGTCACAGCACTTTCTTTGCTTAGAACCCACCACTGGCTTCCTAGTAGAAGTGGAATAAAATCTGGTCCCCACCTACCCCACCAACGTCCCACTGCCAACGCCAACTCCATCCTCTCTCACCCGGCTCCAGCTACCCTGGCCTTCTCTCTGTCCTTGGAACGCATCAAGCTCATTCCAACCTCAGGGCCTTTGCACTTGCTATGGTCTCCGCCCGGAATGCTCTTCCTCTGGATTTTCACATCAGGTCTCAGTTCAGATGTCACCTCCTCCAAGTGGAGGGCCACCTGGCAAAAAGCCACAACTCATCCCCAGTGTCACTCAGTATCCCAGCACCCTGTTTTATTTTCTTCTTGTCATTTGTTACTATCTAAAACAGTCTGTTTATTTGTTTATAAATTTACTATCTGCCTCCTCCTCCAAGACTGCAAATACCACTGGGGGACGGGGGCAGAGACCTGGGGCCTGTTTTAATCATTGCTGAATTTCCAGAGGCTGGCAGAGTGCCTGGCAGCGGGTCGGCGCCCAATCAGCACCTGCTGAGCGTGTGTTAATTTCTCACTGTCTGTCCACACGGTGCACACAGTTCAGAATTTTACTGCTCTTTGTTCTCTTACCCCTATTTGAATTATGAGCAACCTTAGGGGGCAGGGACCCATCTCTCTTACATCCCCCACGCCACTCCACCCCTGGCTAATGCAAGGTCCTTGTAGGGTTGCTTCAAGAGCGATGAAGACCCTAGAGGGCCAGACTGGTTGGTCTAGGGTTAGAATACAAAGATATGGTGGGGTGGGGGGCACCCAGAAGGAAGGGGAGAGTGAGGCAAGAGGCAAGCACAGGCGGCAGCCTCCCTTGCCCACATCCCTGAAAACAAATGTGACGAGAATGAGCAACCATTCTCATAAAACGCCGAGAATAATGTTTAACTTTTCTCCGGGGCAGGGGAAGAAAAAGAAACCCCGCAGAGTACAGTATGTTTCCAGAATTTCTCAGCTGCTCACGGAAACTCTGAGTTTCAATCCCATTGTGCACCACTTCTCTCAATATGCCAACTCCACACATCTTGGAGTGCTGGGGGGGGGGGGCAGGGCAGGGTCTGGTGAGAGGGTGCCAAGGAGAGGGAATGGTGTGCGAGTTAACCAAGGTCACATCTCGGTCTGGCCGGCAGCGCTGTGAGCACAGCACCACATGTCCAGTCAAGGCCTCTGCCTCGGGAGGCAGCTCCGCACGGAGCCTGTGGCAGGAGGGGGAGGGCACAGCAACCCGAGCGTGGAATCTACTCCTAGGGCTGGCGGGCGCTGACAGGGACACGGCAGGGCAGGCTAGGGCAGTTTGGTCAGTGGCCTGAGCCTGTGGGAAAGGGTGACTTTGTACTTCCTGTTCTTTTCTGGGAAAGGAGATGGTAGCGGCAGCGGCTTGCTGCCTCTGGACAGTGCCCAGGGACCTGGCATCATGGGAACTTGCCCAGACTCTTGACTGGAAAGCACCCAACCTTGGGGAAATGAGCAGCAGTCAGAGAGAAGCCAGTCAACATCTAGAGTTCGAGGGGCACCCTGGGAGGTACACCCCTCAAAATGGGCCTGGGACAGCAGAGCACAAGAACACACCATCGGGGGAGAGGGGGAGAAGCTGGAAGAAATCCCAAGGCCCTGCATCAAGATAGGCTGCTGCCTACCTCCCCTCCTGGAAAAGAGAGCAGGGCCGCCCTCCCCACAGGCCACCACTGCTCCACCCGGCGGGCAGGAGGGATCCCTCTGGTTTCCAGGGAATGATGCCCAGGACTCACCGTTCAGCCTGCTTTCCAAGACCAAGGGCTCTTTCTCATCCACACACACAACCATTCAGGGTTCAAAATAACAGCCGTTCAGTTCCTCCCACCCCACCCCCCAAGGGCTGGCTGCCATCCTGTGGGGGGCGGACCAGAGGCCTCCAGGTGGTCTAGCTGCCTCCCTGCATTTCCCCTAGCACCGAAACACACAGGATCTTCCTGGAAAGAAAGGTATTAGTGAGATCCACGAACAGACTGGCTGGGAGTGGCACTTGGTCAAAATAAATTTATTAAGAATGTGCTACACAATTTGCTATACCACCCTCCACAAGATTTAGCCAATTTAATACTCCTAAGACCTGCAACTGATTTCACAGGATTCGCACCAGTGTTGGCTATTGAAATATTTACTCCATTTTTGCCAATCTGGTAAAAAATTACGCTTATAATTGTTTCAATTTGCATTTCTCTATTACTTAGGTGACTAAACATGTTTTTAGGCTGACTAACATTTATGTTTCTTATTTTATAAATTGCCTGTTTCTCTCCTTGGCCCATCTTTGCTGAGATACATTCATCCTTTGTTCTTATTGATTTACTTAAGAGCTCATTGTATGGTTAAAAACAGTAACAAATATTCTTCCTAATTTGTCATTTGACTTTTAATTTTGTTTATTGCTACTACTGACAAAAATTTTAAATAGAGGTAAAGTAAAATATGTCATACTTTTCCTTTAAGGTTTCTGCTTTTATTAGCATCTTTCAAAAGTCCTTTCCTATCCTGAGATTACATAAATATGCAACTGTATTTTCTTGGATTTACAAAATTTAGTCTCTAATCCATCTACAATTTAATCTGGCATAGTGTGAGAAATAGAATCTAGCTCAATTTTTTCTAACTAGTTAGCAATTATCCCAATATGGTTTAGTAAATAATCTATCTCCCGTATAAACCTCTATTGTAGAGAATAAAAGGTTAAAAAAACCCAAACAGGTAAAATCAAATATATCCTTTGCACTAAGGGTAGCCATATGTGACCAGTGAAATGTCTGAGGTGCTACATCTTTCCCTGCCTCCTCCATGCCTGGAGGTACAGGCTTAAAAGTGGCAACCAGGAGGACAAACTCCTAAATGGGAAGGATCAAGATACATTTACAAGGGACTGGGTTCCTAAAGGTACCACTGAACAGGTACCTCAATGATACAAATCTCTAAACTATTTGCCTATACCAGCCCTGGTTAGACTCTGCATCCAACACCCATCTAACTTGTACACTCTCCTTTCCTCCTTAATTTTATAACAATCATAAGAACTGCTAATATTTATTACTGTCTGTACGGCACTCTGCTAGCATTTTGTCTGCATTATCTTGTTTCTTCTTACCAACAACCTTCTTAAGATAAGTCTTCCCTAAATAGAAGAGGTATCATTAATGACAGCTTTTCAGAGTAGGGGGAGAAACCCAACGCACTGCTTTAGATGTGTACATCAGTAAGACAGCTCCTCATTTTACAAACATTAAAACAAACAACCTGCATCTTAATATTGAAGAAGTACAGTGTTATCAACATTTTACAGATGAGGATACTGAGGTCAAGAGAATATAAGAAGTAACTTCCTTAAAAAAATCACACTAAAAATTAAGACATAATACCTTTATCGTTTGCTAAATACCTACACATATTGGGTCTGTTTTGGGACATCTCTATTTCATTCCATTTATCCAACCTGTGCCAATGTCACATTTTATTTTTTCTTTCTGGTAAAGCAAGTCTGACTTCACTTTCTCTTTTTGCACTTGTTCTTAGCTACTCCTGTATGTGTATTCTCCCAGATCAACATTTTAAATCATTTTGTCAAGCCTTAATGCTTTGCTTTAATAATTTATCTTATGAAAATTATCTTGAATGGGAATAAATATGAAGCTTCAATGAGTTTGCAGACGTGGGCACATTAAAAATTATTGAGTGCCAATTGTTCTAGGTACAGGAAATAAAGCAATGAACAAAACACAAAAATCTCTACCCTCATGGAGCTTGTATTCTTGCACTGCTCAGAACAGTGAGCAACTGCAAGCAATCTAAACGGAGATCGCTAAAGTAAGCAACGTAACATAACATAGAGAGTGGAGTACAGAGATTAAGAACTTGGGTTCTGAGTCAGACCTCGGTTTGAATCCTGAATCTGCAATTTACTAGCTTCGAGGCAATTAGAGAGAAATATGCCACTATGTTAACAGAGGTTGCCTTGGGGCTGCAGGATTACTGATGTTTCCCTCCTTCTTTACATTTTTCTATGCAGTGAGCACACATTCCTTTTGATAAAGGGAAGAAAATAAAGTTTACAAAAACATTAAACAATGTTTGGGGAATTAATTAACTGTTTCCACATCAAAGACTCACTGGTCTGTTTCAACAGCCGCCCTCTGTCTTGGGGTCCAGCCAGGCTGCTCTTATCTACAGCAATTCCATAGCCCCAAATCCTCTACATTAGTCTACTAACTTCAACCCCTTGCCTTCCTTTTCGGTCTCAGAGGCATGGGATACCCTCCCTTCCAGCCTACCTGAAGATAGCCCTCTCTCCTTAAAGCCTCTTCTGGGAAATGGTATGTGATTAATCTATTGCTCATTGGGTGCTTAATGAATACAACAAAAGAGTCTATAACTTTCCACATGTGCTCAGCTCATCCCCACAAACATATTACAATCATCTTTGGAATAGGGACAGTAATTTGCTTGTCTTCATAGTATAGAAGCTCTCTGAGCAGACCTCAGCTGGATTAGTCAGTTCTCTCCATCCCTTCTGCCCACTGACTGCCGTCCACAGGGCCCGGGAAGCCTGCGGCCACACACCTCTGCTGTCGCCAGCTGCGTTTTTTTACTTACCAAGAGTCAGTTGTGCCTGTTCCCAAAGCTCTTTATACTAGTTCTACTTGTTTTTATGCTTATAATTTATTTCAATAGTAACTGAAATATGAATCCAGCAAAAAAAAGTTATGGTTTCTATTGAAATTAAAGAAAGTGATCAAGAACAGCAATTCTGAAATTGTTGTCCTAGGAGACTCCTGAGGTTCCTGAGACACTTTTAGGGGGTTCAAGAAGAAAAAACTACTTTTATTATAAAATGAGATGTCATTTGACCTCTTCACTCTCATTTTTCAGACGCTACATGAAGTGTGAAAAATGCATACCTGTACAGTCTTGTGTTTTCCAGAATTTTCTAAGGTAGTAAGTTTAGGGTATAAATGTGTGTGTTTTCAGAGATTAACTCAGTTTGTTCTAGAGACTTCAAATAAGCTCTTACCAGCAACCTTCAATTATGCCTGCTATAATCTGTTATCTCATTATCATCCAATAAATAATTAATTTAAAGCTCAGATTTGCAAAAATGTAAAAATGTTGCCATTATTTGATTTTGGAAGTTTTTTTTAATAAAAATATGCTTATTATGTTAACAAGTAATGGCTTTATTTTTGTTTTTTTAAATGAATTATTTTTTAACTTCTCAGTTTTAATTTTTAATGTGGTAAATATCAACAGAAACAAAAACTCTTTGGAATCCTCAGTAATTTTTGACAATATTAAGGGGACCTGGGTTCAAAAAGTTTAAAAATGGTTAATCTGACAAGCTGTTACAAATGAAAAAAAATTTTTTTAATTGCAATTAAATTGCATGCATTAAAAAAACGAGGATTGGTTTGCAAAATGTCTTTCAAGTTGTTTCCTTTATAAAACAAAAAACAATTAACAGAGGTATTTATCCTTTTACCCAACAATCCCATTTCTGAGAATTTATTGTCATACTTGCTCATGTAGGAAACACCATTTGTACAAGGTTATTCACTGCAGCACCATATATCATGGCAAAATACTAGCCACAACCCAAATGCGTGTATGGAGGGGAGGAGGCAGTGTGTGTTGGTTAAAAATCTATGGTACTTCCATATAACACAATACTGTGCAGCTATAATAAATGAATGATAAAGCATCCCATGCATTGATATGGAAAGATCTCCAACATTGCTGGTAGGTGAAAAAAGCAAGGTGCTGAACAATGTGTCTAAAACATTACCTTCTGTAAAAAGCAGGGGGTAGGGGTGTGGGGGGTATAAGAATATATAGTAAAAATACACAAGAAATTAACCAAAGTAGTTGTAGGGTAGGGGGACTGGGTGGTTGCGAACAAGGGTAAAATGTTTCACTATATACTTTTTTCTAAATTGTTTTGATTTTTTAACTATGTGAACATATTCATAGTGAAAAAACAATAATAAAATGGAGGAACAAATTACAGGTCATACATTTACGTGTCTAATTAGGGAATCCAGTCTCAAAGAAAAGGCCTTAGCCCTAAATTAAAGTTTTTGAGAATAAAAATATATGCATACGCTTTTAAGAAAAAATAAATTATTTTTTTATTCCCAACTTTTAACTGACATTTTTTTTAACCAACCAACTACCATACTGAGTGCATTGACTAAAGGCCTCTAGGTTCTCAATGGTAATAAATAAATCACCTTCTCATTCCAGCAAACCCCAGGATTCTCGTGGGCCTAATGCCAGAGGAAGGCGAAGAGTGTTGAGAACACAGATCTCCAGTTACCAGGGCAGGGAATCGGTTTTCCCGGGGCTGCCCTGCCTCCTGCTCTCTGCGGTCCCAGCAGGCCTGGCAGGAAGCTCTGCCTTCTCAGGTAGATCTCAGATAGCCCCCTCTGCCAGGCTCACTGTCCACAGCAGTATAGGTGGGGACGGGACAGGTGAGTTTCAGAGACCTTGTGGAGAGGCTGCCCTGCTGCGCGCTGGGAGACAGGAGGCCCCCGGGCTGGCTGGAGGCAATTCCGAGTTCGCAGACTCTGGACTCCTTATCTCCTGGCATTCTTACATCCCACCAGCCTTGAGGTCAGAGAAGCCTGCCGCAGACATCTAGTGAAGCCTGGGCTAGGGCCCCAGCAATATGACCCTCCCTCCTCCACCCAACACCCTCCCAAGCCTTCAAGGAATCTGGAGAGAAAAGGAAGTAGAAGACTCCTCCAGAGAAACTTCTATCCACAGAAACAAAGACCCAGAAATGAGCAAAGGGACAACTGAGATTATTAGCCATTTCATTATCATATTTAAGAATAAAAATGGGACACTTCATTGGTCTTCTCCATCAAGTCTCTTGGCCACTCACCAGCAATGTGACCTTGGGAACTTGTCACTCGACCTCTCTGGATCCCAGTTTCATTAACTGTAAAATACAGGGGCAAGGCAAGACTGCCCAAGTCCTTCCAGTTCAACATTGTAACGTTCTGTAGTTCTGCGAAATGGCTACGCGTAACTTTCTTCAAGCGTCAAGTGAGAACAGGGCTTTCACCCTGGTCACAGGCTGAATTATTCTGGCATGGTGAGAACAGAGAAGTCTCAGTTCCCAGGCATATACAGTCTATTGACAGCACTACTACTTAAATTCCAAGATGCTGTAAATATGGGACATAGATTGATGTCCTTCCTGGAATAGACTGGGGCGTGGGCGAGTAAGGAAAGAGGAGGGTGGGTAGGGTTAGAAAATAGAGCCCATCCTGTGTTTGACATTTATTGTATACACAAGCACGGTCAGTTCTTTCTGGCTATTATCTGCCTGGAGGTGGAGTATTTCCCTTACCTGAAAAAAATCAGAGTAGTCCCAAAACTGAACATGGGAAAAAAATCACTATTCTCTAAGATTTGCCCAGTGAATCAATCCCTGGCAGGCCTCGGAGAGAAGGCCTACCCAGAGAGGCAGGGAAACTACATTCGTGTCCCAGGAGGAGCTGAATCAACCCTATGTGTGAGCTCATAGCATTCCTACAACCCAGCATGACATCTACTCCTTCTATTTAAACCTACCTATCAGCTTCTGGGACACCTAAATAATTCACTCCGACCCACAGGGATGGTAATAAGCTCCAACACCTCTACTATGTTCCAGGCACAATCACGACACCCTGCAAAATGGTGAGAACAGGCCCAACAGGAACTTCTCTCTTCTGGAGAATGATGGTGTCAGGATTTGAATACAGATCCAACTGGCTCAAGAGCCCTTAACTGTCCTGCTGCCTTACACCATCTCTAATAGAGTGCTCTCTTCTCTGAACTTAACTGAACACAACAACGTGACCCACCTCTCTCGGGCTGCTATCTTATGCTTCACTGTGACAGTTACTTCTCCCTCTAAGGGCAGGAATCAGGCCCTACACCTCCTGGCACCCTTCACGGTGGCCAGTGCAGTGCTAGGCACAGACCAGGCACTGGATAACTACTAACTGAAGGAATGAGTGACTACTCTGAGACTCAAAAAGCCTCGATACCTCAGAGAGCCCACCATTCCTATGTTCTTCTTGCCTAAATGACAATGCAAACAATGCAGCCACCCTACCCCTCAGATCTGCTGGTGACCTGACATCCTTTCTCTCATATCCTGATGAGGGTCTGACTCTGGCTTTTATCTCCCCCTCTGCTCCTCCCACATTTACTCTCTTTCATCAGTGCCACCCAAGGTCCCAGAGGGTAGATGGGTAACAAAAGATCGATTAAGGAGGACAAGGATCTTCCGGTCTGTTTCTTGGCAGGAAGATGCACTACATCCAGGATCTCCCCCCTCCAGTGCTGCATTAATTCAGTTGGTACTCTCTAGTTCTATCTGTAAACCAGTGGCAGGAACTGGACTACTAACTAGCCCATCTCCTGCCTACCACACAATTTATGAATAAGTCTTCTCTCTCAGTTTGAATAACAGCTTCCAACAGGAAATGGAATATGTGGTTTTTAATCCCAACTGCTAAAAGTTATGATTCAGGACATTTCTTCTCTTGTTTCATCAAGGAGGCAAGTTCCTCTCCATTTTAGGGATTGTGTTTTAAGAGGTGAGGATTACAGAACTGTGGATAAAACAATCTAGTTCCACCTTAACACTAAGACCTTTTCAAGGTCACAAAGCAAGTTAGATGCTGAGCTGGACAGAGGCCAGGGTTATGACTCCCGGGCCAATTCCCACTATACTCCAGCATCACCATCTCCTATCAGGAACACACCCATCCAAACAGACGGGATCCGAGAGAAGAGCAGTTAAAGACACAAATCCAAACCCAGAGTTACTCCAAGAAGTCACTCAAAGCTGCTCCTGCCCCACCTTTCCTTTTAAACCCCAAGCAAGCCCTCAGCTCCTCACCAAATCACGCTCACAAAGCCCTCCTGGACACCCAGGCAATTTAACTATTTTTGGATAGAGCTCTTTTGTGGAACCTAGGCCTAGACTGACAGTAAATCCTCAACACTGAACCCCAATCGAGAGCTGAAGAAATTTTCTTGGTTTCATTTGACCTCAGGATCACATGGTGGAACTGCTTGGATGACTATAAGTACTATCCCACTGCCCTGACAAGAGGAGGCAGCCTGAACCAGACCATCGTACTCCGTCGGAACTGACCAAAAATAGCCAATAAGCCATCCCCGCAGAGAAAACCAGGTCAAGAGTTTAACTTAGTCCCTTCTTTACCATTCTCCAGCTCCTGCTGCAGGTTAGCAGGAATGACCTAGACATTTACAGGAGATGGGGCACAGTTCCTGAAGGGCAAAGTCTGGACAGGTGCGCCCCATCGCAACCACCCTAAAAGGTGCCCATCAGATTTGCCCATCTAGTCTGTTTTTTTTTTTTTTCTGTCCTCCGTATCCATGGGTTCCAGGAAGCTTCCCTCAGCCGTTTGATGCAGCTATCCACTTTCTGGGCGCCCTTCTCTGGCCCATACGTCCCGCGCCCTCCAGCCGAGGGGATAGCGGCTGTGACCTCCCTTCCCTGTGTCAAGTAAGTAACCCCCATCACTGCAAGCCGCAGCCAGGTGCGCCTGCATCCAACCCTCCCGGACCTTGTCCGGGTCCTCCGGAACGCTTCCCAGGTCTCAGTCGGAGGCTTCGGGAACCACAACTCGGCCCTCGGTCCTCGGCGCAGCCAGGGTCCCCCACCCCCACCCGTGCCCCCAAACCCTGGAAGCGCGCTGTTTCTCGGAGCGGATGCCCTTCTGGCGCTGTCTGTCCCTCACCTGAATCTTCAGCGCACCCCACGTGAGCCCCGCGCCAACGACACTGGCAAGGCCCTTCGGCGAACAGCGACCTTAGGAGCAGTTTAGTCAGTGCGTCCCGGCAGGCAGCCCCTGCTCTCCGTTGTCCCCCTCCCTCGGTGCGTCTACCCCCACCACGCGCATGCCCGACTATATAGCCTGTGCGTCAGCAGCAAGGCCCGCCCACACCGGCCCCCTCAGCCCCGCCCCCGCCCCACCCAGCTCACCCCGGATCCTGCCACGTGGTGTTCGGGCTGGCAGTAAGAGTTACGTAGGTGAAGAGCGAGGAACCCGCTGGGAGATTTGGGACCAGCGCTGTGCTCGCTGGGCGGGCCGGTGCTTTTTTACGCCTCGCAGCCCCAGACCTTAGCGCTAATGCCGATGGGCTATTCGCTTCTAACCCTTCCGCGAATTCCATTCTTGATTCACTAAGGCCCCACAGGCTCCTCCTTCCTCTTGAAACCTCCCATTAGACCTTATCCCCCTTAACGCCTAAAGCTCCCATAAACTGGCCTCCATTCCCACACTATTAGGAGTAAGACTGCTACTCATCTGATTTGTGTGTATCTCTTTAACATTTATGATTTTTCTAAAAAGCTTCTCTCTTCCCTCAATTCTGAAATGTACCCTAGAAGACTTCCTCACAGACGTTTCTTCTGCATATTACCACCAGCCAAAAGAAATTTCTTGTTCATGTTCCAAATAATCACATTATATTCACTCTAGTGAATATCTAGCACCATTCCCCCAAAATGATGAGGCTCTGAGGAGCCTTCTCCCTTAACACAAAGCTGGGAGAACTGTTAACATGGCATTTTGTGTGAGGAGAGCCCTAGGAGTCATTTCCAGTGTGGGATAGACCTATTGAGATGGATATCAGGTCTCAGAAATGCAAATTACTCAAGAAAATAAACCACCCATTAAATTCCCATTGTTCTATTCTGCTGGACATCAGGATTATTTCCTCTACAGCATGCCAACAGCCACCTGGGCCTAGGGGACTTCAGCCAATTAATACCCAGGCCCTGTTCCTAGCACAAAGACGGATTCGCAGCTGGGACTAAGTGTCTCTGAACTTCTATAGGGAAAGGGGGACCCATTCTATATAACCTAGGGAAAAGGAACCCCCATGATGACAGTGCCGATGAGGAAAGAAAAGCAGACAGCTGGAGCAGGTAGCAGAACAATCTGATGCTCAATGGCAGCTTGTTCTTAGGAGCTGGATGGAGATGAAAAGAGAGAAAGCACTGAAGCAAAGCCAGAGTAGGCCAGATTGTGCATGCCACTCTAGCTGGGCCCTGGGTTTTCTAAAATCCAATTATTGTCACCCTGTAATTACAGTGCTTCAGTTGGGTAAGGGGTGGGAGTGATAGTCCTCTCATTTATTTTCCAAGTGATTTCAAAGTAATGATCTCTTGCAAAATTTCCCACAGACCCCCTTTATTTTTATAATAACCCTTAATATATTTGTCTTTCTTGGTTGAACTCACAGTATTTTTCAGACATTATGTCATCCATCTGGGATGCTTAATCCCACCTCCAATGGAGCTGTCAGTAATACTAGAGAAGGACTCCTTTCCTTGAAGTACTGGAAAGGGAATGAGAAAACCCACCTGGAGATTAAGTAAAACAAGCATGTTTCAAGCACACAAAGCTCTGCAAAGCATGAAACCCATAAATACATATTACACAGGGGTGTTAATCTTTGCAGAAAACCCACCTGGAGATTAAGTAAAACAAGCATGTTTCAAGCACACAAAGCTCTGCAAAGCATGAAACCCATAAATACATATTACACAGGGGTGTTAATCTCTGCATAATACGGAGGTGCAAGAGCAATCCCATGGCTTTTCCAGGCAAGGTGTCAACTACTACATACAGGGGAATAAGGCACTCATCAAACAGACTGCTCAAAGTGCAGAGAGGGTAAGGGAGGCAGACCAAGACACCCCACCACAGGGCCTATCACTGCGTTCTCACTTGTTTGCAATCAGACTGAGGTTAGACCTGCCAAAGTCCACATGGGCAACCAAAGCTGATAAGCTATCAGTAACCCACTAGGGGAATACAATTAATTATTAACAAAGCTCAAAATCAAAAGGCCCTAAACTCTTAATGTCCCCCCCACACAAAAGTACACCATGACTGAGTAGCCCTCAGTCTCTTATGCCTCCTGCCAGGTTTGGGGTCCCAATTCTATCTCTTCTCTCCACTTAAAATGCCCTTTATTCCTCTTATTACTCCATTTCCACTTGTCAAAATTCTAACTCTACAGAGCCACCTCCCTTCAGAAAGCATAGTGATTCTTCTGAAGCATAATTGATCTATGCTTCGAAGTTTTTAAGCTATAACCCATATTAACATGTATTTTACACTGCAACTTCAATAAATAATTATGCAAATTTCACAATATTTCCTTACTGTATGCAATGCACTGATATTTTATTTTCTACTTCAATTTTTTAAAAAGTAGTGACCACTAAATTGATTTCATGACCCATTATTGGATTATGATCCACAGACTTAAAACATTTTATATGGTTTATGGTACTTTCCATATTTCCCTCTTGAAATTAATTCTTCTCTAACCTTAACTCTTCAATTCGTCTTTTTTACCAGAGACTACCCTGGATCCCCTAAAACAATATTCTGCATATAACAAGTTCTCAATAAACATTTGTTGAATGAATTATTAGGCCAGCTTGCTAAAAGTTTGACGTTGGGTAATATTTAAGGGAACTAAGAACAAAAATAGGACCTTTTAGTTGCTCTCTTTCCCCTCTGACAAGATACCATAGCTACCTGCCAAAAAACATGTAGAAAGATTTCCCGTACCCGAGGTGAATGGAACAGCCTTGGGAAAGAAGCCAGAGAAATGAGAATGCAATCCTGGGTATAGGTTGGGACTAGGGACTCAGAAAATCAAAGCCCCCACCAGTATCTGTATTGACAAGGTAAACAACTTGATCAAAGATCCCTTTTCTCCTCTTTTTGACTGAAGAGAGACTTTGGCTTTTCTTACAGCCTGTCAGGAGATCAATGACCAAGTTTCTATAATACTTTTTAGGGAAAAAAAAATTAGTTTTCTAAGTTTTGCCATGGCTTAACAGGGTTAAGAGAATCAGAGGGATTGTTAAGGTTCTGTTCTACTCAAAATCATGCCAGAAGGC
>PVKY010007392.1:0-14999 GCA_004027775.1 Bradypus variegatus
TAAAAACTTTGTTTCTTTAAAATAATCTGTATTGTTGATTGTATACCATGGATGATTGTATGGTATGTGAATATATCTCAGTAAAACTGAATTTTAACAAATGTATCTATGATTTGCCCTCACATATATTTGCTATTTGCTTTGGTCATGGTAGCTCACATTTGTGTTAGACTCTGTGGCAAGTATAAATAATACAAAGTAGTCCTTGTCATCAAAATGTCCATAGGCTGTATGCTGGTGTTCCCCAATTTATATTGCCTGCATAGCATACTTTTTCCTTGAGCTCCCTACTCCTGAATCCTACTATCTACTTCCACATTTCCACTTGGGTATCTTAAAGGCATTGATACTCAACATACACAAAACCAAATTTTTGGTATTTTTTTTCACTCATTTTCTTTCGTGTTCCCTTTCTCCATGAACGGTGCCACCATCCCTCTAAATAGGCATGAAAGTCAAAACTCTGCATTTCAGACTTCACATCTCCATCTCTCCATCACTCCACCACCTCTATCTCATTAAGCATCGTTATTTATTTTGCCTCCCAAATATCTCTGGCATCTTTCCCAACTTCTCCATCTCTTCCAGCACTCATTTGACCACACTACCAGGATCTTTCCTGTAGACCGCTGCAGCACCTCCTAAGGGCAGTGACCACACTGCCTGCACCCCAGGCTCTTCTATACATACAGCCAAAGGGATATTTTTAGAAAGCAAATCTGATGATGCTATCTGCTGCTTAAAAATAAAACATGGTTTTCCAAAGTCCTCAGAGTAAAGCCTGGAATCCTAAACTTGGTCTAGAAGTCCTGCATATTTCTCTAAGTCTCAGCTCACACTATTCTTCCTCTGCATCCAAACCTGGTGCCTTCTTATGGCATAACAAATGAGCTATGTTCCTCCTACCTCTAGGTTCTGGAAACTATTATTTCTTCTGTCTAGAATGTTTTGCTCCCCCTCTTCCCTTCTCCTTCTCCTCAAATTTTTCCAGTTAATTACCACTCATCATTCAGGGTTTGGCTCAAGCAATGCTTCTTCAGGAAAGACTTTCCTGATATTCCAGAAAGGGTCAGGGTCCCTGAGTGTATGTTTATCGATTCTCTGATACATCCAACCAGTGTTGAGCATCACCACATGCCAGCTGCCCATTTAGGCTTGAAGAGTTACATCATTGGACCTGACTGACAAGGCTTATACTCACATAAGCTTATAATATAGTTGAGGGAGAGAAATAATAAACAAGTGAATAAGAAGTCACCAGGCATGTAAGTTCAATGCCAGAAATAGAATCAAGTGATCATTAGACTTCTCTGAGAAGCTGTCCTCTAAGCTTAGCCCTGACAGTCGAGAAGGAACCATGAGTATGAAATTCCATGGCAAGAACATCCAAGTGGAGCTCTAGGGCAGGTAGAAGGGATGGCTTTAGAGAAGAGGAAGATGGCTAGAGTGGCATGAGTGAAGGGGACTACATGAAGTAAGAGAGATAATCAGGGGCAGGATTATATAGGTCAAGGTAAGGTGTTTGCGTTTTCTTCTAAATGTAATAGGAAGAACTAGAAGACTTTAAATGAAGAAATGATATACTCCAGTGACATTTTCCAAAGATTACTCTGGTTGCTGAGTGTAGAAGGATTTTAGGTGTGCAAGAGCTAACAGATGGGGGATATTGCAGAAGTTCAGGTGGAAAAGGACAGTGGCATGGACTAGGACAGTAGCAATGGAGGTTGGAGAAAGAAAGACAAATAGAGGGTGTATGTGGGAAGTAGAGCCGAAAGAAATTGCCAGTGGATTGGATGTAGAGCATAAGGGAAAAAGAAGAATCTGGAACAATTTCCTGATTGAGAGCTAGGTGATTAGTGGTAGCAATTATTGAGATTGTGGGGAAGTGGGGAAGGAGAGAGGGAGCAGATAAAGAGATGGGGAGTTCTGTTTGGGGCATGTGAAGTTTGGGAGATATACTAGACAGCCAAGTGGATGTGTCAGGGGGCTGTGGTTTGTAAGAATCTGGAATTAAGGTGACAGGTAAGGACTAGTGTCATAAATTTGTAAATCATCAGTATATAGATGTTATTTAAAGTTGTAGGTCTAAATGGAGAAATGAAGAAGGACCAAGACTGAGATGTGGGATGTAAAATCATCTGGAGGTGAAGCAGAGAAGAAGAGTCCAGCAAAGAATACTAAAAAGAAGCAGCCAATGAAAGAGGACAGTCTGAAGGATATGATATCAAGATAAAAGGAATAAAATATCTCATTAACTGAATTCTGCTTACCTTTGCAACTTCAATAAAGAAATCCAAATGACCCCTTCATGATATATTTGACAAAGACATGAATCCTTCTTCAACTGTCATTAAGTTTATTTCTCATACCAATAGGCAATAATCATTTCCTCTGAGTAACAAATCTTGTTCTCATCAATAAGTGGACAAAGCAGTAGATTTTTATCTGGCTCCCAAGCCAACAGTACTGGTTTGGCTCCTTACCCCCTCCCTTTTTATATTTCAAAGGCAAATCAGGTCAAAGATAAATTTAAAACATCTAAAAATAAAAAACTTACGTCTGAGGATCCAGGCCAAATAATCCCCACAACATGTGGACACAAATGGTGAAAGTAAGAGACAGGCTACCCAGTAGGTAGTTGGTATGGTAATGTTATAGCTTTTCTTTGAACATGTATGTATCCATGTGTTTAAATAGCTAAGAAATCGTCTGAAAAAATGAAGTCTGGGAGAGCAGGGAACAGATGAAGAGAGTTAAAATGTAAATATAAATCATTTGCATTATCAAGGAGTTTTCAGCTTTGGGGTATGTGTTTGCATAAACTGGTGAGTGGTTTTAGGATCAGGGTTCAGCATTGCTCAAAGGCAGTGGCAAAAGCTTGCATCAAAACATTCATCAGAACACAGGCGGCCTTCCATTTCCACAGCCCAACATCAAGAGTGAATTACAGCTTTATGCCATTCGACGTCTAATGCAGAGCCATCAAGGCTCGCAGCTCTCCTGGGACCCCTTGGGAGGAACTTATGCAGAGAGCCGGCTTCTCAGACCCACTGTCCCTGAGGGAGGAGCCCTGGTGCGAGCTTCGGGGAGGGCTTGCGCTGTCAAAACAATAATAGCTGTAATTTTCTCTCCCTCTATTTACAGGAAACAAACTCTTCCTTCCTGTCCTCTGCCTGTGGCAGAAAATAGACAAGCGAGCAGATGTCCAGGGATGGCGGAGGAGTAGCCCAGGCTGCTTGGGCAGAAAACAAGCGCTCTGGAGGGCCCTGAGGGCCGGGGGCGGGAAGGAGTGGGTCCTGGGTCCCGGGTCCCAAGGCCGGCAGCCGCTCCCCTTGCTTCTTTCTCGGCCTCCATCTCCCTTTGCCTCTTTCCAGCTCTTGCCTATTACTGTGAGATGCTGAACTAAATATGGCCAGGGGAATCTCCAGCAGTCACAGTATTTTAATCTCCCGGGGCCTCCTGTTTGCAGTCCGCTGTGACCTCCAGGAACCAGTACCAGAGGGTTTCTCGTGGGAATCCAGGATGCTTCCACCATTGCAGCCAGGACTTTGGCTCCCAGTGTTTTGGGCCCTTGTTAAAGCAGCCCTGGAGGTTTTATTTCACGTCTTAAATTTAGTCTTGGGAAGCAGCAGACCCTGGGAGTGCGCTGGGCGGATCCCAGGGGCGGCTGTGGTCGCGGTACCCCTCCAGGACGGCCACCGGGGCCTATGGAAACTTGCAGCCAAACTGGCTCAGCGCGCTGGAGGGTACACTGCTGGGCACCGTGACGCCAAGTGGGGAGCTTAGCCGGGGAGGGTTCGTTCTCCCAGCGTTCTCAAGGCCCCTCGCTGTTGACGTCCTTGTTGACGTCCTTGTTGTCCCTGCTGCAGCTCCTGCTGTGCTCGTGCAGTCTCCAGCTCTGGTCAAGATACATGTGCGCCTCTCCCATCCCTTCAGCTCTGCTGTATTCCAGCCACTGTTTATTTCTCTTTCTGATCCTCTTGCTGAGGTGCTTTTCTCCACCAAAAAGATCTTTCAAAATACTCTGGAATAGAAAATGTTTCATTTTATTTAAGAAATAACCATATTTTCAATAAGTTTTCAGTTTCTTCATGAGCTAAATTATATTTGGGGATACAAAGAAATAAGAGAACACCATATAAACTTACTGAGTGGGAAAAATTACCTTTAAAGCGAGGATGGAAAAAGAAAGAGTGACTATGGGTAGCATTTCTTGAAGGGACATGTGTAGTTAACTGTTTAGGTTCTGCATTGCTTAACTCTAGGCATGTCCATTCTTACTATATATTTATCTTTACTATGATGATGTCCTGTGTATGTCTATGAAGTGTCTTGAAGGAAGAGTGCCTTTTTCTATTTTGCACAAATGCCCCAAATGGATGAGCAGTAATCACTGTTTTTCAGGGTAAGGAATGAATTTTATCCAGTCTTTTTCCCTATTGCATTTTACCTGTTATAACAGCTGTGATTTACAGAGAGATAACTTTGTATCAGACACTGTTTTAGGCAGAGATGTGCTGATAAAGGAGCTCTTAAAACACACACAAACAAAAAACCCTGAGCCAGCGTGATCTGGCTCTAGCATACCCCTGGTTGTAAGTATTAACTAGTGTTAACTGCTTTAAGTATTTAAAAGTGTAGTTATTCTATGAAATGGCACTATATTATTATTCCCCCTCCTAAAGATGAGAAAACTGAGGCATGAAGAACATACGTTACTTGCCAGTCAGAGGGGAGCAAGGCTGTGACCCAGGCAGCCTAACTCCAAGGCCCACATACTTAGCCCCTGTGCTTTACTGCAGGAGGCAGTACAGATGCTCCGCAAATGATTTCTGAGTAAGCAAATGTTGGGTTCCAGAGACGCACTAGTCTTACAGGTATTGTATCAGTCAGGGTTCTACCAGAGAAGCAGGCCATTAGGATCTGTGTCTCTCTCTATTTAGAGATTTATTGCAAGGAATCGGTTTATGCACTTGTGGGGGACGGTAAGACATGTCCGAAATCCACAGGGCAGGCCATCGGGAAGGGCAGACTGGAATTCTCGGACACAGCGAATGCTGCCGTCCACAGACTGAATTGTTTCTGCTTCAGGGAAGCCTCAACTGTGCTCCTAAGGTCTGTCAACTGATTGAATCAGGCCCACCCAGATTATCTGGGATAATCTTCCTTACTTAATGTAAACTGATTAGAGATTTTAATCACATCTATAAAATCCCTTCACAGCAACACCTAGATTACTGTTTGATTGACTGACTGGGGACTACGGCCTAGCCAAGTTGATACATAAAAATGGACCATTACAGGTATCTTTAAAATAACACTAAGTGATAATAAATGCAAATGATGTCTATTTCATTGACATTAAATCCTCACATCTATCAAAAATTCTTATGATTTTCTTGTGGCATTCTCAGCAGTGGGACTTCTCAAATCTGAGGTATATTGGTAAACTAATTTGAATAGTTTTTACTTAATTAAATATATGTTAGAATTTATACATGTTCCCATCAAAGCAATCACTTGAGGAAATAATTCACTTAAGCTGGTGGGGATGTTATTACGAAAGCACCTCTAGTACTGCATTGAAATAAATATGACTGACTGACTGGCTGAATGAGGAATAAATTCATTCATTGATTTCAGGACCAGTTATTCATTCTTTGGACTTCTACTGGTGTTCAAAATTCTTTTTAAGCATAAATATGATTTGGGGAAAGAGTCACAAATCACTGTCAGATGTGATGGAGAAGTAGAATGAATTAGATTAATTTTTGCCTGTAGCCTGTAATCTGTCTCTGAGGGTCTTTCCCAAACAGAAGAATGAATAACATCTTCAGGAATGACAACCGAATTAGCATAAGTGTATAGAAAAATCTCAAGGTGGCAGCTTTGAAGGTCAACTGTCCTTTTGATGTGTACATTTTAGCACAGGAGTTTTCTTCTTTATTAACACATCCTGCTACATTCTAATCACATCTGGAGTGTCACTGTGGCAGCTCAAATGAATTACCAGACTGTTTGCTGCCATCCAGGTAAAGACATTAGAAAGTCCTATATGGTTGTGCAAGACTGAATCATACTGATTCCAAAACCCAAGCCTCATTCACAGACATTAATTGTAATGTTAGATTTTTTCCATGTATATGGTTGTTGAATTTTCATACTGCATTTTGATGCCTCCCACTGTACATAACCAAGCGTATTGAGTAGAGTGTTTGCTGTGTATCGGTATATGCCAGCATTCTTGTACCCACTTATTACATATGAGGAAACAATCACAGCGAGGTAAAGGAACCTTCCAAGATCTCACAACTAGTAAGTATATTTCTAGGACCCAGTCCTAGACAGCGTGGCTCCAGAGCCTGTTCCCATAACCTTCTTGATAAGTGAGCAGGATGGAAATCACATGAAGCAAATTTTAAAACCCTTTATGAGCTTAAGTAAAAATAGTTTTCATTCATTAGCACTGAATCAGTAATGGTTGTGGAGACCTTAACCGGTGAATACATGGGTTGATTGTCCAACTGCAAAGTGAAAAGTGAACTTGTAAAGGATTTTACCCAGATCATCTGATGATAGAGTAATTACAACTTTGTGCATTCTTCAATATTTCATCGTAACAAAGTACCTACTATGTGTTGACTCCAACTACTGTTACACATTGGTCCAAGGCCAAGAGCTAGTGATAAATTATTAAGCTAAGTTCTGGGCAGGCACCACCTTGTACCAAGGCTCCTGGATGGGGATGGGGCGACCTCAGGTTGCCGAGCAACCTTACTTAATAGAGTCCAATGCAGGTGACGAAGGCTTGGCCAGGTGCCTTTTCTCCAGCTGAGACTCTACTTAGACTCATTTGCTGTGTCTGGAAGGAAGTTAAGAAACAGGCCTATTGAAGAAACAGCTACTTTATATGCTGAAGTATGTTGAAGTGATGGATATAATAACCATTTCTGGGAACCATCCAAACAGAGATGGTTAACAGAATTAATCCTTAATTAAAGATTAAAACACCTTTAATTCAGGAGACCAAATTATCAAACATTTTATTTCAGAGAAGGAGGGTTAAAAGAAATACCATGGCAAGCCCTAGAAGCAGTCTATCAATGGCCATTTTTAGGACATTAAACATTCAGTTTCTCCATATTTGATTCTGTACTCTCTTATTCATTTCAGAAACATGCCACAGCACAAGGATGTTACTAGAAGCACTTGGACATATTTCAAATTGAATTATCTTCATTCTTTTTTTTTTTTTAATGTACCATGAGAAAATTGAGCTCCAAAATGCTCCTCTTGGGTATGCCTTGACAAAGAGCATTCTTGTTTCTCTGCAGCCAAGAGGACTGTGAGAAAGGGCAAGAAGTGTCTGCTTTATTTTCAGGAGGAGTACTCCACAGCAAGAGTGGGTTTTCTCATGCTGTCAGTTTACAAGGGAATTCCATGGGTCAAGCCTATAGTTAAATCAATTGCATGCCTATATGGGAAAAAAACTTCAGCTTATCAAAGTTTCCAGGGTGAAAGCATAAGTCTGGACTCTTTCACATACATTCAGGTATTCAAATTATTTCAAAATCTATTTTAAGATTATGGCTGCTGAATATTTTGAATGTTCTCAAGGATAAATCAACTGCATGCCTTTCCAAGACATAAAAACTTCAGTTTCCACCTGGACTGCTATGGCCCATGGCATTTTGATCCAGGGTGCTTTCTCTTGACATTATTTTTAGCTCCCATAATTAGAAAAAATTAGCAGTGACCTGCTCCTGTGGTGTGAAATGTCCCATGTGTGACTGAATTTCTATTTGGTCTTGAAATTATCTACTTGCATAAACTCCAATTTAAAACCTATTTTAAAGAAGAGAACTACTTGGACTGAATTAACCAGCCTATTTAATCCACCTCTTTCCCCTTATGTTTTTGGAAAATATGGTGAAGATTTCATCCAGTCACTTTCCACTTTTAAAATTGGCTGCCATGTTGGGTCCAATCTCCCATTACTGCTTTAGCTCCCACTCCTGCCCTGCAGGAGCCCATTGCACTGGACAAACCCATTAAGCCATGGGCATCAAACATGTTACTGATCTTCTGGCTTCTGTGTTTTCCCTAAATTTAAACTTCTACCCCTCATCTTCCCTATGGAGTAAGTGCATTAGAAAACCAAAGGGTCAACCTCTCCAGTACTCAGGTGTGCTATCCTGTGTTGAGTATTTTTAATTTTAGAATGTGTGTAACTTAGGATTAAGTTCAGCTATTAGTAACAGAAATCCATCTAGAGTAAATTAAACTCTAGGATCTATTATCTTATATAAGGAAGTCCAGAGATAGTCAGTACAGGGCTGCTGTGTCTGCCTGTAAGGGTCAGGGACCCCACTCATCTCTTGCTGTTCTGCTGTCTGTTCTCAAGGTCACAAGAGGGCTGATGGAGCTCCAGCCATTTAGTTCACATTTGAGAAAACAACAAAGGGAGAAGGAGTGCCCTTCCCTCCTCAAGAGCCTCTTGGAGGGACTACACAGTATACCTGCCTTTGTCCCATCACCCTGGACTTCACATGGTGCTATGGATTGAATCATGATCTCCACAAAGACATTTTCAAATCCTAACCCCCGGTCCTGTGGATGTGAACTCATTTGTAAATAAACTCTTTGAGGATCCTATTAAGAAAAGGATAAACTGAAGCAGGGTGGGCCTTCATCCAGTATGGCTGTGGTCCTTATAAGCAAAGGAAATTTGGACCTGGCAGGAGAAGTGAGGAGGAGACAGAAGGAGCAAGATGGTCCTGTGATGGAGACAGAGATTCAGTTATGGAAGGCTGGGAAGCCACCACCAGGACTACAGATTTTGGAGAAAGCATGACTAGGGTGACATCTTGATGTTGGACTTCTAACCTACAAAACTGTGAGACAATGAATTCGTGTTTTTTAAGTCAATCCATCTGTGATATTTGCACAGCAGCCCTGGAAAACTAAAACATGGACACGGACACACAAGAAGGTTGGAAAATGTTAATTTTCAGCTGGACACATTCAAGTTTCTGTTACAAAAGAAAGGAGAATAGCAGATATTGCAAGGCAATTTGCAGTTCCCAGCATAATTAATATTAAAACTAAAGTTATAGAAGAAAATTATCTCATTTATTCAACATTCCATAAACCAATATTTTATTGCTTAAGCAGGTACTATGTTGTAGATAATTCCCTAGGCCCTGAGGATTCAAAGGACCAAAATGGCACAATCTAATGGAGAAGATATTCATGTCTACAGACATGCACATAATAGAGGTATACATAGATTTCTATGAGAAAAATTAGGGCAAGCTACTCACTCAGACAAGGAGGATCAGGGAAAGGAAGAATAGTTCCTATTACTTACTTCCCAGAGGGAATGTCTAGAGTCTTGATGACACACTAGGAGTTATACCAGGTGAAAACCATCTAGGAAGTATATTTCCAGAGAGGATGGTGAGTAGAGATGAATGGCAGAAACCACCTGTTTTGTCCTAGAACTTCAAATAGGTTCATGGGATCACAGTAGAAGATTTGAGGGAAGAAGTAGCAAGAATTACTTAGTGGAGTGTGTGATTGAACCTGAATGTGGACTCACTTCAGAGAGAGAGACGCAAATTAAAGTAGGGATACTGAGTATCAACTTTTAAAAGAGAGCAGTGGAAAAACAGCTTATAAAGGAGAATGAAAATGTTATATCTGCCTAGATGAAAAACAGAGGAAGATGATGTTGTAGAAGCCATCAAAGAAAAATATTTGGAAAGGAGGAAGTAGACAAGAGTGACAATACATCAGAGAGAGGTCAAATAAGATAAGATAGAAAAATACTCATTGGGGTAATTAACAAAGGAAGCCTTTTCTGAATTTGGAGAACACTATTTCATGGGAGTGGAGGAACTGGAGACATGGGATGGGGTATGATGGTTAATGTTGAAGTTAGAGAGTGAAAATATAGAACACTATTTAAGAAATTTGTTTTAAAGAGGGCAAAGAGGAAAATGGCAGCTAAAGAGGTTTAGGGTTTGGAGAGACATTTTTGAGGACAGGAAACAAACGAGGACGATTCAATCCTGCCAACAAAGTGCAAAGGGAGACAGAGATGGAGAGACAGAGACAGAGTACAGATGATAGAGATAAAGATAGAGACTGAGATGGGAGGTGACTGGGGTGAGAGAGAGAAGGAGGGAAAGAAGGGACCTCATCCCATGAAATGGGAGAAATGGAAGTTAAATCTAGTGTCAAAGCAGGTAAGAATATGCTCATAAGACTGAGGAACTTCTCTGAAGATGATCTCTATATTTTCTGTGAATTAGAAAGCACAGTTCTGAGATATAGGAGGGGAGTCATGGAGAAGAGAGATACATTTAAAAATGGCTGTCACTGGCAACAAGAAAGACTGTGATAGATGGAGGAAGAGAAGCGGGAAGAGTGGGAAGTACCAAAAACCCCACCATGAAAATTCTTTCACCAGCCTGTGTGCAGCCATCCAGAGCCCCACCATGGAGGAATTACTGTCATTAGTTTCCAGAAGAATTCTATACCAATGTAAGAAAATACTTATATTTATCCCTGCCTCCTTTTTTTATACACAATGGCACAATGGTGCATACTCTACAGAATATTCATCTTGTTTGCATAACTTAAATATATAGAGAGATCTGGCTACTCACAGCATCTCTGAGGTGCCCTCATTAACTCCTCCCTGTCCACCTACGAACAAGGTGACCACAACTCAGAGATGCTAATTGCCTTGCTCAAGACGCAAAGCTGATAAGTAGCAAGACAGGCAAAAGGACTCCAGAATCCAATAACAGATCTGACATTAACTTTGCAAATGTTCTTTCAACCAATATTTAAATCCAAGAGAAATATTCACTTGGAAGTTTCACATCAAAATAAGTGACTTGAATCCTCCAACTATGCAATTATCATGAAATTTCCTGTTTTGAAATTGTATCAAAGACCAATTAATAGTATGATCAGAAGGTTTCAGTTATGTATGGCTTTCAAAAGCCACTTAGCTCTGTTCTTTAGGAAGACAGTTGTCTTAGATCTCTTCCAGAATTTAATTCTCTCTCCAACTTGGTCTGAGACACAATGGCCCTGCCTGGCCTGTTTTAGGTCACTCTCCTCCTCCGATTTACATTCCAATCCCACTTACTTACCTTCTCCTACAGACCAGTGATCTTCCTCAAGCAGCTGTGAGCTTTTTCTCTTTCTCTTTACACTAGCTTCTTTCACTTGGGAACTGCCTCTGAAGTGTCTCACTTGGATAACTTCATTATCTTTCAAAACTCAGATTAATTCATTCGTTCATTCAACGAACGCATGCCCAGTGCCTGTGATGATCCAGAAAGTGTGGAGCCCAGAAGATAAGAAGGAACACAATTTGGGCAAGGGATCTGCTCTTGAGAACTTACGGTCTAGAGTAGAAAGCAGAAAATAAACAAATTAATATACTAACTAGAGACTGTCTTTAGTTCCATGAAATACATAAACAAGGTGGTAGAATGAAGCATTAAAGGAGTGACTCATTTCAGAGAGATGATATTTAAGTTGAAGCTTCAAGAGTGAAAAGGACTAGCACTGTGGAGAGCAGGGGAAGAGCGTTCCAGTCAGAGGAGAAAGCAAGTACTAAACCCTGAAGTGGGAGAGAGGCTTGGCCCATTCTGGCAACTGACAAAAGTCTGTTGTTGCTGGTGCCTGATGAAGCAAGGGCGCAGGCGAGGAGCACGAGGGGAAGAGTTTGGAAAGGTGAGGAGGGCCCAGCCATGCAGGGCCTTGTAGGTCGTGGTAACTGAATTCAATTCTAAGGGCAATGGGGAATTTTGCAAGGTTTTACATAGGGCAGAAGGGAGCTGTTTTATAACATCTGATTTTGTTTTCAACAGACATTTGGCTACTTTGTAAAGAATAGATCAGAGGGGACATGTATAAAAGGGGGGGAATCTGTTGGAGGTCTGTGTGGTAGACTGCATGACAGAGGATGCTGGCTTGGGCTAGGGCAGTGGCCGTGGAGATGAGGTGCAATCAGTAGGACTTGCTAGCGAAAGTCACAGGTACCAAAAATGACCCTGGGTTTCCCCCATTGGTAACTCAGTGATGGGAGGACTATAGCTCACCTAAACAGGACCACTGTGGGGATTAAAAATGATGCTTGCTCCAGGCAGACACATGCTCTTGGATGCCCAGGTTGGTGAACAGATGCCTTGATGTCTTGTGGGGAAACAAGCCCTCCTTCCTCCAGGCAGATGCAGCCCCATTCCAGAACATATAGTCTGTTAGGGGAAGTGCAGGTTGGGTTCCAGGGCCTTTCACTTCCTCTGCAGGCCACCATTCTTGGAGGGCCTGGTGCCATGGCTCTAGTTCAGTCACTCTGATGTGGGCATCTGGAGGTGGTCCAGATATGGTAGTGAACTCAGGGTGGAGAGGAAGGTTCAAGAGTTCCATTTTGGCCATATAAATTTGAGTTTCCCAATGGATAACTAATAGGTGATGTCAGGTAAGAATCTGTATAAACCAGCTGAGATCAGAGGAAAGCTGAGGACTAGGATGAATAAATTCTGGAGTTGTTAACATTTGGATATTAAAAGTCATAAGAATGGGTAGAATCACCTAAAGAGGGAAAGAAAGTGCCCAAGGTAGAGTTCTGGAGAACTCTTCAATGTAGGGTTCATGTACAAGAGAAACCACCAAAAGCAGAGACACAGAGAGAAGCAGCAGTGAGATAGAAGGAAAACTAGTGAATGGGGAGTGGTCCTGTGTTGGGAATAGGATTGTGCCCCCCACAAAAGGTATATTCAGGTCCCTACCTCTGGTCCTGTGGCTGTGAACCCATTTGTAAATAGAATCTTTAAAGAAGTTATTAGTTACGATATGCCCAGACTGAATGATGGTGAGCCTTAAGCCAATATGGCTGAGGTCCTTGTAAACAAAGGAATTCAGACACAGAGTTAGAATCCATGGGGAGCAGCCAGAAGCTGGAAGTCAACAGAACATGGAAGACAAAGAAGAAGCTGCCATGTGCATTGCCATATGACAGAAAAGCCAAGAAACCCCCAAGATTGCCAGCCAGCTGGAAGATACTGACCCTGAGAGGAAGCAAGCCTTCCAGCTCTGAAATTGAACCAATGAAGTCTTGTTAAGCCAACCCATTGTATGGTACTTGTTTTAGCAGACAGGGAACTAAGACACTCTGAATCCTAGAGAGGAGTGCTTCAAAAGGGGGAAGTGCCAACTGTGTCAAATGGTGTTGAAAGGTTGAGTTGGATGAAGCAAAAACAGTGTCCATTGGATTTAACACCATAGAGTCAGCAGTGACTTTTGCCAGAGTGGATTCAGGAGATTGCTTAGCACAAAAGACAGATAGAAGGAAGTGGGAAAGTAAATAGGAGAGGGAGGGTAAAATGTACCATAGGTATGTACCATGGTATGGACCCATGGGTGAAGCATGCTTTCTTGAAAAGTTTGGAAGATCAGAGAAATGGGGTCCACAGCTAAAAGAGGATGTGGAACAAATGGTGTTTTGTTTAGACTGGAGTTATCTGCGTCCATCTGCATGTGATGGGACTTAGCCCATGCCCCTTCCTCCAGGAATGCTGATGTGATCTCTGCATCTAGGTTAGGTGCTCATCCTCTGTGCTCCCTACGTACCTTGGCTTAGCTCTGTCTAGGATGTGTCACGCTATATTGTGACAACTTTGCACCAGCACTCTCAGCCTCTGCTGGTCACTCGGGAGCAGGCCTCCATCAGGTGGGCAACAGTTTAAGTTCCCACTTGCTGGGCTCACCCACAATCAAAGAGCATTAGGGGAATGCTTCTTTAGAGAAATCTCTATATTTGATGCCAAAGATGCAAAGGTAAACAACCATTTCTCTCAAGGCGGCTAACTGTGCCCACCCCTCACATGATATTTGACTTGCTGTAGAAAGGTTTGAAATGATCCCCTGGGAAATTAGTTCTTAAAAATAGAAAACACTGAACACTGCTTTGACTGAAAGGTGACATTGTACACCATACCTTAGGTTTTCAAGGGGCACAGGATGCGGTTACAAGGAGCAAACTCTTTCCTGTGTAGACCTGAACGAGTGTGTGTGTTTGTAAACCCAAGGACACCCAGGGTTTCCCTGTATTATTCCTTCGCTGGTTCTCCTGGCTCCTGGAGGAGGTCTGTGTTCTCACCTTTCACACGCTTAGTGTTTTCTTCTCTCTCTTCCTCCCTGCAGCAACGTCAGCCTCTTGGTGGGGCTGTGAGGTTCCCCAGCCAGGACATAAAGCACCTACACCACCTTTGGCTTGTTGCTAGGCAACACATTGTAAGGATGAAGGATGAATCTGGCATCCTCCCAGCTGTGTACACTCAGTTTCCAAGTATGCTGGTGGCCTCAGAGTGATTTCAGAAGGAAGGGCCTGGTCAGCACTGAGGAAACGATGTCAAACAAATAAACTGCTCCTGGACCCCTGGGTCAGTCCATTGTGTCGGGCCAGGGCTCCAACAGCTAATTCTTTTGTTCGCTCTTGCTGCTGATTGGCAAGATGAAGGCCAGAAGCAGGTGGGAGAAGACAGGCAACAGAGGGGGCTGCGTGCCAACAGGGAGAATGTGAGAGGCTGCACGTGCCTGTCCATCCCCATAGCTCGAATTAAATGACTTCCTTCTCTGGGGCTAAAGACAGGTCACCAGGGATAAAATTATCAACTCAGGAAAGCGAAGATGTTTATAGCTTCTGCTACCTTGACAAAAATAGATGAAAGGAAAGATTGTTTTTTCCACCCTTAGCAGCCTGTAAACTTCCTTGGTCCTGTCACAACTTGCTCATTCTTCCAGGTATAGGAAACTCTGGTGGGGTATTGCGTGCTGTGGTTGCTGGGTGTGTTATGTATAGTGCTTTCAAGGGAAAGCTTCCCAGCTTAGAGGGGTGTTTCATTGCAGCTTTTCTCTTTCTTTCTTCCTTCCTTCCTTTCTTTCTTTCTTTCTTTCTTTCTTTCTTTCTTTCT
>PVKY010007393.1:0-14979 GCA_004027775.1 Bradypus variegatus
GGAACCTGCCCAATGGGGATAGCATCCAGGTTGGAAAAAGAGCCCCTGAAAGGAGGAAGAGGAAGGCCAGGCTTCCGGCTTCTTTGGGTTTGACATTCCCTTGGGCTGGTCCCCATCCGATATGACTGAAGCCTGGAGAAAGGCTCCACCCAGGGACCACTCACCCACAGCTTGATAATACGCCAGGAAGCCCTTGTAGAACATAATGGTCCCGTTCTCCTCGTTAGAGAAATCTGTGTGGAATGTCAGCAGCATCTTGTTCCCTTGGGACACAAACTCCTTCTTTCCAGGGGGGTTGCCCAGTGGGACACCCAGTTGCCCACAGAACCTCCCTAGGTTTTTCTTGTCTGCAGAGATCTGGGGGTGGGGGTGGTAGGAAGACAAAGGGTAGGAAAAGGCGCATTGAGGAGACTAGTCCCATGTGGAGGTCAGTGAAGTTCCCCCCTCTCTTACTCCAGAGAGTGAATCATGTCCCACACGGGCTTCCCCAGGTGACCTCTGTCTTCCTTTCTGCTTCTTCCATGAACTGACTCTTTGTATGTTACCCTGAGCCTGCTACATTACCCCTTCCATGTTGATGCTCCCCCAGCACATTTCAGGTGTTTCTTCATTCCCACCACCTCCCATGTCCTTCTCCAACTGAAGTGCTGGTTGTTTCTCCTTAGCCCTTGTTATTCCTCCTTTCTAGGACCTGGACTGGTCTGCTTTGTTTTCTGTCTTCTTATTCCATGTCACCTTGTTCAGCCCATTCATGCCCAGTTGTGCCTCCTGATGTATTCAGCGGAACATGAGCCTCTGGGCTCAGCCTTAGCATTGGCAGCACCGCTAAGCTCCCCAATCTCCTTTCCTCACAGATTCCTCCATCCCTCAAAAGCAGAGACGTTTCCCCATCCTGCCCACCCTTTACTCCCCCTGCCACCAAGCCCTCTCTCCACCATCACAGCAAGTTTCCCAAATCCTCTGGGCTAGGAAGATATACCATCTTCATGTTACATCCTCATAACCTCCAAGGGAGGTATTTAATGGATGATTGCAGGCTCTACTTGAATCCTGAATCTGGAATCTCATTTTTGTTGGATGGAGAAAAAGACAGGACTGGGAAGGTGCCCTTGGGTTGTTCTAAAGGTGAGAGGACCTAGTTGCCACCACACACATTTACTTCTCTTCCTCATGTTCCCGTGGAGGCAGGCAGCCATGTAATGTTCTCAGTTTGGGAAACTGAGGCACAGTCATCTCCTAAAGACTCCCAGCAAGTCAGAAAGTAGGGAAGGTTTTTCTAACTCCTGCAGATGGTGAATTTCCTGAGAGTGGGGCCTGTACCTTTCCTCCCTTGTGTTTCTTCCCTTGGTAATCAGCCAGAGTCTCTAAAACCATGGGGCACCCCCTCCGTGACATTGCCTGACTCTGGGACTCCACTTAGCCATCAGCTTTCACAAGCTGGTGAGTCTGTATGGGGCTGCTGGAGCACAAGCTCTCGTCCCAGCTTAGCCTCCCCTCTGCCCGCCCAACCTGACCCCTACCTTGACATAGTCGTACAAACAGCCTTCAGAAGGCTCCAGATCGAACTGCCAGAAGATGAGCTTCACTCCATATCCCTGGGGGACCGTGATCACAGTGGTTGTCTCAAAGTTGTTGGGGTAAGGCTTGGGATACAGAGGGGAGGTCACTTCTCCATAGAGCTTCTGAGAGATGGGGCTGGAGTCTCCCGCCCTGAAGAACAGGAGTGGCACCAGGAGGTACGAGAGCCACCTGCCAAAAAGAGAGAGGCTGTCCACGGGGCTTCCTCTCAGCAGCGGTTGCAGCACCCTCGCCATCGGGGCAGTGGCCGGGTGGGGGGCGGGATGGTCGTTCCGCTCAGCCTTCTCCTCCCCGTCCACTCGAGACCTCACAGAAGTGTTCTGGGTGGGGGCGTGGGGCGTGGGGAGTCCAGTCTCTGAAGCTTGCAGCATTGGGTATCCTCCCTGGGGCAGTGTCCAGTCCAGAGGTCACCACACTGCCTTGGCTCCACTCCCCATCCCCCCCCCCGGCCCCATCACACCCCTCCCCACCCAGATGTGAGCCTTTCCCGGCACAGGGCTGGCTCGGGACCAGCTGAACTGAGGGTGAGGGTTTCCAGTGGTGGCTGATGGAGAGGGCTCCCAAAGACTCAGCCAAGGCCTCTGGGAGAAACTGCCTGTGGGATGCGGGAAACCCACACAGAGGATCTTGCCCTGGGCTGGTTGGGCTCCTCATCCTGCCGCTCCCCTATTTTGAGCTGGGAGGAAGAGAGCGGATGTGGCCATCACCTCCTACCTCTAAGGAGGGATGGGGGTGCGTGCATGCTTGCACGTTGGAATGCATAAGGCACAGAGGAGGGAAAACATGTTCCCATCTTCCTGAATCAAATCTGGGATCAGATCTGCCTCCCGTGTCCAGGTTTCTCCTCCCTGGCTTCTCCCTCCTCCCGGGTGCCGTTGGCCTCACTCACATTTCTCAAGGCCTGTGTTTGGATCCTGGTCTCTCTGACAGCGTCTCCGGAGCTCTGCGTTGAGGTGTTGAGGGAGAGACGGTCATGCAGCAGACGGAAGGGGGAGGGAATGGCTGTGGAGGTGGAAGGGGGGGACCATTCCCGGAGAAATGTTGAAGGGAATGAACTGTTTGCATAAACAAAAGAATCTGAGTTTCCACTTTTATTTAGTTTTGGTTTTGAAACGGCTGTTGGTGGTGCCACCTGCTGGTTGACAGGGGAAGGACTACAGAGATGGATCTGAATTTTTAGGGGACAGGGCGGGGCGGAGGGGGACGGCTTTGGTTATTGGCCTGGACTCCCTGGTTTCTAAACCCATATCTGAATTCTCCCTCTCCATGGGGGCCTTCCCAGGGCCTGCTGCTGTGTTTATGAAGCTGCCACCCAAAGGGCAATGGGACATTGCAGGGTGAGGGGGATGCAGGGTGACCATGCCCTTTTCCATTTACCCTCATTGTCCAGTCCAGCAACGGCTGGGACTTCAGTGCCCAGTGAAAGGGCCAGGAACAATGCGGCAGGGGAATGCAGCTTGGGAGCGCACAGGAGAGAATAGGGTTTGGTTGCCCTGGGGGCACTGGCCTACTTTACCCAGGAATGACACCGACACAGAACAGGGCTTGAAGCAGTACTAGGGTCTGTTATGAGACCCTCCCCACCTTGATGAACTCAAGCCTGCAGACTTGACCCTTAGAGAAGCAGTGGCCAGCTGAAGAGGGAGTAGAAATATCCCCTTTCCCTCAGCATCTGGCAAGAGTTTGCACCTCCAAGAGCTTTGACTGCCTGGGGCTAAGCACAGACCTGGTGTGAGTAGTGAGTGAGGATTTTCTCTGGACTCAGCCAGGCCCCAGGGGAGAAAGTAGGGGCTCTTGTCTCTCCTGCCCACCAGGCCTTGGTGTCCTGGTTTAAAATGTTGTTGCTTCTGGAAGCCTTCCTAGGTCAACTCTCCAGGACTCCACATACCCCATGGCATGGGGAGGCTTGGGCTGCAGAACATACCTGGGGGTTCTCACACCTTTGAAGGCTGCTTGCTTATTCCCCTGAAGGATCCATCCATCTGCCTTTCCCCTGCCACCCCCTCATTCTTTCATGTATGGGCTCCCTATTGCATGCCAGGCACTCTCCCAGGAGATGGGTTGCAAGGACTCGCAAAGATGGGGCAGTTTCCGCTTTGCAGTGACCAAGGCAAGGCTGCCCTGAGTGTAGTCAGAGAGCAGGTGCCTGGGGGTCTGGGGGTTCCTACAGCAGGGTCGCGGGTCTGAGCTGAGGAAGGAATCCGATGGCAGTGCTGACCCATGCCCGGCCTTGTCTAGTCAGGAAAGACAAAATGTAGGGGGCGGGTAAGGACTGCATCCGGAGACCACAAGGAAGGGGAGTTTTGTCTAGCAAATTGCATGTTAGCATCCTGACTGCAGAACGTGTGTGTGTGTCCATAACCGGGGGTTGAGGAGGCGGTGGGCCAAGAAGGAGTTCTCAGCCGAAGCTCCCATCCGTGCCAGGGACTCTGAGTTCTGTCCTGGTGTCACGCAACAAGACAGGAAAGCGACAAGCCTGAACTCCTGAGCCCGGTCCAGCCCTACCCCACTCTGCCCCAGCCCCCAGAAAAACCTTTTCTTGCACGTTTTTGTTATCCCTTTGACTTATACCAAGAACAGAAAGAAGCAACCACTGTATAAAGATTGCTCCTGCATTTGTTTTAAAGTTGGTATTGAAGATATTTTCTATTCTATTCATTCTTCTTGGGATTTGATTCTAGGAATAAAAATTGCTCAGCTAAAGTAATGGTAGATTTCCCTCTATGGAGGTTACACACACACACACACACTATATATTTATATTTTATTTTATTTGCCTCGGCAGTGGGAAGCTTATATCATTTTTCAATATGAATTACACATGCTCATTCAATAAAGTTTGGCAAATAGAGAAGAGTAGGGAAAAACAAAACAGCCAAAATTATCCCACCTAAAACAACTTCCGTTTAATATTCTGAGAGTATTTTTAGTCTTTTGTACTGTGCACAGGTTTAAAAAGTAGAAGCAATCACATGCATGGATGACCTTGAATCCTGCTGTTTTTCAAAGATAAAGTTACCATTGAATCACGTAGCTACCTTGACTCTCATGGCTAACGAATTTGGTCTCCCCTGTTTTCTGGTATTCTATTTCTATTTCCATTTGAACTATTGTATTTTATTTGTGGCTTTTACTGTAAATCACTTCAAGTTCTCACTAGAAACTGAAAAGATGGTCTTCTTGGAGCAGGGGGCAGTGCCCCTCGATGGCAAGTTCATGGGTGCACAGCGGGGTCACAGGGCTGGGTGGTCCCTGCTGAGGCGCCGCCAGGCTCGGTCCTTCCCCCCATCACTGCCTTCACCCAGTCCACGTAATTGAGCACTTTGGTGAAGAAGTCATAGCCCTGGCCACACCCGATGCCCCAGGACACGATGCCCGCGGCCACCCAGCGGCGGGCCCGGTCATCCCACACCACAAAGGCACTGCCACTGTCCCCCTGGCAGACGCTCTGCTGCTGTGCCCTCTCCTCAGCACAGAACATATTGTTGGAAAACACCTCGGTCCTCTGCCTCTTTCGGAGCCAGGCCTCGCAGGCCTTCCTGGGGGCCACAGGTAGCCTTGAGTGTTTCAGCTCGTTGGCTAACCTGCCCTTCTCCACACCAAACCCGCTGACGTAGCCCCACTGGCCGCTGAGGTACTGGGTCTCGCTGTCGGGCAGACAGACCGGGAGGAGGCTGGGGCCCAGGCGGACGGGGTGCTGGAGCTCCAGGAGCGCGATGTCCCCGTCGAAATTGCGGGGCTCATGCTGACGGTAGTCCGGGTGCACGAAGACACGGCGGACGGGGTGGTTTCCCAGTTCCATCATCTCCTCTGCGTGCGTGTGGCCCAGGAACACGTCTACGCTCCTGTTCTTGCCCTGGAAGACGCAGTCCTTGGGGTGGAGGGTGTGGGCGGCGGTGAGGACCCAGCGGTCGCCCAGCAGGGCCCCGCCCCCACGCCCGTAGATGCTGGTTAAGGCTTGCCAGGGGAAGCTGCCCGGCTTGGCTCCGGGAGAACCAAGGGCCTCCTGGTTCTGGGCAATGGGGGTGACCGGCCATCCACACACTGGGAGAGGGGAGAGGGGAGGGTGAGAGTCAGCAGCTACACTCATTAAACACCTATTTCTGGGAAGTGCTGTCCTGGAAGGGTGCATGAAGGGGGTCAGAAGGAGCCTACACTGAGGCAGACTCATAAGGGAAGGCCAGATGGATGGACATGAGCAGTGAATCAATTCAGATGGTATGGGGGACCCATCCTGTGGGGACGCAGGACAGTGAGGTGAGGGGCGCGGGGGGCTGGCTCTGCTGGGCTCTCCCTCCTGCCTCCCCACCCATCTTCAGGCTGCTCCTTTAGACGTGGTGGGACCGTCCCTGGGCAAAATCTTGCAGCAAGTGGTGCTTCTGTTTCCCGTGGTGTAGCCTCACTGATAACATCTCCCACTACCACCCGCCCTGCAACCCACTCCCAAAGTACAATGAGCCTTCAGCTTTCTGTGGATCAAAAGTAAA
This sequence comes from Bradypus variegatus, assembly GCA_004027775.1. Lineage (NCBI taxonomy): Eukaryota > Metazoa > Chordata > Mammalia > Pilosa > Bradypodidae > Bradypus > Bradypus variegatus. The sequence goes on from PVKY010007393.1 coordinate 6,066, forward strand.
ACTCACTCAGACAGGGTAAGAAGGCAATGCTTGCCTCAAAAAATAAAATAAAATAAAAAATAAAAAATAAAAAAAGAGGATTTAAAAACTGGTGGACTTTCTGGCACTGTGACATCTCAGTAGGGAGATATATTGGGGGCAAAGAGCCTCTCTGTACATCCTTAAAGCACACCAAATGAAAACTTTCAACCTTCTTGACACCCCTGGCCTTCCTCCTCCTTCACTTTAGCATGTGATTAACTTCCTTCATGTTTTAACTTTCTCAGATCTCTCTTGACAGTTGAAGAGTAAGGGATGAGCTCACCACATCTCTCCTTTTCTTGGCTTCTTAGTTCCCCTTTCCCTTCTTGCCTTCTGCCTTTATCTCCCTTTCTATCCCAAGGCTTTCCTTTGGCCTCTCCCTCCCTTGCCCACCCCTCCCTGTCCCCCCAGGGCCCAGCTGCAGGGGAGGCTGGCCTGGGGAGCCGCCATCAGGGCAGCGTTGGGAGGTGGGGACTCACCAGGCACACATTGCAGAACCTCTTCCCTATCCCGTGTGTCCTTCCAGGGGCCCTGGGCTGCACAGGGGAGAGTCCCTGAGGAGTGAGCTTAGGAAAGAGATGGGTTCAGAATTGGGAAAGTAGGAGCCTAGAGGGCTTCAGGCCTCTTGGGGTAGGCCTGAGGTGTATAAGAGAGGGTTCCCCAGCTGGTGGGGACTCACCTGCTGGCACAGCCTGGTAATAAGGCTCTTGGCAGTGGTTCTGGGCCTTGGAGGGCTTGTCTCCAGGTGTGCTGATGGCCTCAGAGTCCCCGCTGGCCTGGCTGATGGACTGACTGTTGTTCACAGCTGTAGGGAAAACAGCAGCACACGGACCAGATGAGCAAGCTGGCAACCAGCAACCGAGGGGCTGATTCTGGATGGGCCCTATTTAGTTTGGTTTGTACAGTGATTTTTTTTTTCTTTTTTCTGTAACATTTGAACTAGTTTGAAAGTAATTGTGCTAAGTTGGGTATGGGGAAACAGGCACTTCCATAAGAGGTTGGAGGGAGTGTAAATTAGCAAAACTTCTTTGGAGGGAAATTCAGCAATATCAAAATTAAAAATGCAAGCATATTTTGACCTAGCGTACCTATTTCTAAGAATTCATCCTAAAGATATTCTTACACATGTGCTCAAAGATACCCACAGCAGAACAGTCAGTGGCAGCAAGATCAGTGGGAGACTGATTAAATACATCAGTGAAAGGAAAATCATATTACATCAGTCAAAGGCATATCACATGTCCATTAAAGAAGAATGAAGCAATCGTAAACATACTCTTATGAAATGATCTTTAAGATATATCATTGACTGAAAAATGCCAAGTTTAGAACTTTGGGGATAGAATGCAACACATATACAATATTTATTTGAATGGCATAAAATATCTTTGAGAGAATATCCAGGAAATTGAGAATGAAGTTGTTTCTGGAGAGGTCTTAAAGATCAGAGATCAGAAGAAGACTTTCTTTTTACCATACTCTCTATCCTTGGGAAATTTTTTATCATATGCATGCACTATTTTTCAAAACATGGAGTCACTATTTGAAAACCTAGAACTTCACTTAAAAAACTGGATTTGGGACCTGTTTTGAAAAATTGGATGATCTGCTAACATTGGGCTTGCACATCTTCTTGGAAACAACCTGCTGGAGCTGGGCAGTGGCTGCCCCCTTTCATGGGGCTGCCCATCCAGCAAGTCAGGGCTGGGGCAGGGGCAGGGCTGGCCCAGGTGTCCCTGAGCCCCTGGCCCTGGCTGTCACTCAGGCTTCCTTAGGCAGATACCCAGGGACCCGGTGGGTGCCCTCCCTGTACCCCCCAAGGGGGACGCTCACCCACAGCTTGGTAGATGGCCAGGAAGCCCTTGTGGAGAGCGCTGGTCCTGTTCTCCGTGGAGGCATCTGTGTGGAAGGTCAGCTGCAACCTGCTCCCTGAGGACACAAACTCCCTCTGACCAGGGGCGCTGCCTAGTGGGGGTCCCTGCTGCCCACAGAACTGGCCCAGGATGGTCCCACCATCTGTGATCTGAAGGAGGAAGGAAGGAGTGAGGGATGAGCAGGGATGGGGTGAATACTGCCTCACTGGGAGTCCCGGGGTCAGGTTCTGGGTGTGGGCTCCAGCCCCTCTTGAAGGTCTGTACATGGCTGGGGCTCAGAAGCTGTTCCCATGGAGGCTTCTTTATGGAGCTTCCTGTTCTACTATTGACTCTTAGGTTTCTTCCAGACATGACCACATACCTAGAATATCTCATAGCTGACCATAATTATCTCATAAAGGCCACCACCTTGACCTTCTTTCAAAAAGCTCCTTGGGAACCCCAGGGTTCCCCCTATAGTCCCCTAGACTGTAAGCTCCAAGGAGTCAGGGACTATGTCTGTTTTGCTCACCCCTGAGTCCCTGATGCTCAGCATGGTGTTTATTCATTTTGACTTAATGAATAGAGAGAGAAGTCCCTCCCAACCAGCTTCTCTTCCCTCCCTGTCATCACCACCCACTTCTCTGAGTGACTTTCTATAGCCAGCACCTGTGGACAAGAAGATCCACCTGCAAAGACTGAGCCCCTGCGATTTTTGACCTTTCCCATTCTTATTCTTGTAGGGGATCCCTCCTCTTACCCCATGAACTGTAAATGAAGTCCTCACAATGTGCGGGAATCTCAGGACACAAAATTCATGGCGTATGTGGACACTGGCCACTGTGGCTTAACTTGCTAAGTTCTTAAAACAGGCTGTCTCTGCTTCACTCCCCTTCCAGTGCCTGGCTCTTGCTCGAATCCTTTCCCGTGGGCTCCTCAACCGAAGGAAGGGGAATTTTGAAGGAGCTCCCTAGTCTGTGCATCGTGATTCATCTCTATTCTGGGTTCTTAGATCATTTTGTTTTTATGACTTTGATCTTGATCCACATATCCTGGGTTCTTGCTGGCTCTTCATTCCCTCTTTCTCCTCAAATAACAAATTCCTTTAAGACTCAATCTAGTCCATCTCACCGTGATTACATTAATTGGGTAAAAGTTGGCACGAAGAATAATTCAGTCATCCCAATGCCTTGCTGTGGCACATCCCAATGTAACTCCCCACATTTAAGAGGCCTCCCTCTGGAGGAAGAAGCATTTGCTATAGGAAACTGTCATTTACTGATCTACGTGGTTGTAAACCCCTCCAGTTTTCTTTTTACCCTTCCTCATGAATCGTTATTTAAACATCACTTAGGAGTCTCACTAGCAAAGTGGAATGAACACAGGTCTGAGAATCATAAGATCTATGTTAAATTCCAGATTTTGCTCCTAACTCCCTGTGTGACATGGGGAGTTTAATTGCCCCAAATCTCAGTTTCCCTTCTACAAAATGAGACCTCCCATGAAATGGTCTGGAGGTCTCTTGCCGGTAGCACAACATAACATTGTATGGCAGCTCTGCAATACTCAAGACTTGCTTATTCAAAATTCATTCTGTTGAGCATCATGCACACATGGCAAACTTGGATTTCATTCCTTTTTTCATTTATTCCTTCAACAAACTTTTAATGATGATGTACCAGGTGTGAGGTACTGTGCTGAGATACTGACAAGGAAAAAAAGGATGGTGTTCTAGTTTGCTAATTCTGCTGGAATGCAAAACACCAGAGATGGATTGGCTTTTATAAAGGGGAGGTTATTTGGTTTCACAGTTATAGTCTTAAGGCCATAAAGTGTCCAAGGTAACTCATCAGCAATCAGGTACCTTCACTGGAGGATGGCCAATGGTGTCTGGAAAACCTCTGTTAGCTGGGAAGGCACGTGGCTGGTGTCTGCTCCAAAGTTCTGGTTTCAAATGGATTTCTCCCAGGATGTTCCTCTCTAGGCTGTAGTTCCTCAAAAATGTCACTCTTAGTTGGAATTGGGGTATTTGTCCTCTCTTAGCTTCTCCAGAGCAAGAGTCTGCTTTTAACGGCCATCTTCAAATAACTGTCTCTCATCTGCAGCCCCTGTGCTTTCTTCAAAGTGCCCCTCTTGGCTGTAGCTCCTCTTCAAAGCATGTCACTCACAGCTGCACTGAGTTCCCTCTGTTTGTCAGCTCATTTATATGGCTCCACTGATCAAGGCCCACCCTGAATGGGTGGGGCCATGCCTCCATGGAAATATCTCATCAGTTATCACCTACAGTTGGGTGGGGTGCATTTCCATGCAAATCTAATCAGCACCAAAACGTCTGCGCCACAAGACTGCATCAAAGAATATGGCTTTTTCTGGGGGACATAATACATTCAAACTGGCACAGATGGACTACGGACTACATTGTGTTGAATTCTGCATTTGAGGTGTTGAATTCTGCATCTAAGGCAATGGATAGGAGTTTAAACACTCTCAATGACAGGGGAGGATCAGACCAGAATTGAAATTTTCCATGGCTAACAGGAACAGGGCTCATGATAGGTGTTCAGCCCACATAGGCTGAATTGAATAGAGTTAAATCTGAAGCAATAAATGCAAGCATTTCTCACCTTGTCCACCTCAAAAACCACTAATATGATGTGATATGAATAAAAAGGTTTACATAATCAAGGACAAAAAACTGAGAGGAGATGCCAGTGGATGAGAGATGTCAACAGGATTTTGGAAGTGGGATGGAGGTGGACAAACAGCAACTGGAATCTGCCGGACAGGAAGTGAGGCCCTGGGAGGCCTCAGAAAGTGGAGGACCTAAGAAGCCCTGAGGATGAGGCTGAGGGCAGGGCTGACAGGAGGAGGGCTGGCAGAGAGCCTATGCCCAAGATCCTCTGCCTACCCTGTGCATCATCCAGGTAGAGCCCTCTGACCCACCCTACAGCAGCCCAGAGCTTGAACAAGAAACCCTGGACCTGGCGTCATCAGGTACACTTGACAGAGAGGCAGAAGGCCATAACTGAAAATAGAGGGGTGTGCTGGTTTGAATGTATTTTGTCCCCCAGAAAAAGCCATATTCTTTGATGCAAACTTGTGGGGCTGACATATTAGTGGGGATTAAGTTGGAACTTTTGGATTAGGATGTTTGCATGGAAATGTGCCCCACCCAACTGTAGGTGATAACTCTGATGAGCTATTTCCATGGAGGCATGGCCCCACCCATTCAGGGTGGGCCTTGATCAGTGGAGCCATATAAATGAGCTGATGGGCAGAGGGAAATGAGTGAAGCTGTGAGTGACATTTTGAAGAGGAGCTACTGCCAAGAGGGACACTTTGAAGAATGCACTGGAACTGAGAGAGGAGCTTCAGCTTATAGACAGTTTGGAGATGGCCTTTGAAAGCAGACTTTTGCTTTGGAGAAGCTAAGAGAGGACAAATGCCTAAGAGCAACTAAGAGTGACATTTTTGAGGAGCTGAAGCCTAGAGAGGAACATCCTGGGAGAAAGCCATTTTGAAACCAGAACTTGGAGCAGATGCCAGCCACGTGCCTTCCCAGCTAACAGAGGTTTTCCGGACACCATTGACCATCCTCCAGTGAAGGTACCTAATTGTTGATGCATTACCTTGGACACTTTATGGCCTCAAGACTATAACTGTGTAATCAAATAAACCCCCGTTTATCAAAGCCAATCCACCTCTGGTGTTTTGCATCCCAGCAGCATTAGCAAACTAGAAAAGGGGTTAAGTGGAAGTTTGCAGATCAAGCCTTGTGATGCAACGCCCCTGCCCCAGCCCCTTCCCTGCTTGTTTACCAGAATGCTGGCTACTCCAAGCAGGAAACTGGAGGATTTCTCTCTGGGGAAACTGGTTGTCCCCAAAGAAAAATACTTCCACATACTGACAATTGGGAGGCCCCCAGTAGTGCATCTAGGCCACTTTGTGTATAACTCTATTTTCAAGCCTATTATTTAACACATTTCAGTTATGCACGCAGAGCTTCCATTAGGGTTTTAGTGCTTCACTCTTAAGTATGAATGGATAGCCAAGGATCAACAGACATTGCAGGGAAGTCTCTAACATGAAAAGCAGAGATACAAACAAACAAAAGAAACAGTAAAAAGGAACTTGTATGAAGTAGAAATAAAACAGGGAACAGAAAGAACATTAAACAATAATCCAAATATAATTGATATCCACAGAAAGAAGAGTTGATATTGCCTTTATGAAACAAGAACAATATTATACAAAAAGCCACAGCTAGAAAATAAAACTAAGCCCTTAGGAATAAAAGAATATGTTGGTAGAGATGAAACATTAATAGAAAAACTGGGATTTAAAGATGAGGAAATTTCCCAGGAAGTAGAACAAAAAGACAAAGATGGAAAATAGGACAGAACAGATAGCAAAGCTAGAGAATCCATCCAGAACATGCAACAGCTGAATTATAGGAGTTCCAGAAAGAGAAAATAAAGAAAGCAGATGTCTGGAAATTATTAAAGTAATCATAAAAGAAAGTTCCCAGAATTGAAAGACTAGAGTAAAAGAGCCCTACACAATGAATGAATCTTCTCACCCAGCTTCGAATCAAGGCATATCGAAATGAAAGGTCAGAATATTGAGAATAAGAAAAAAACTCCAAAAGTTCTAGAGAGGGAAAACCTAAGGATCAGGAATCATAATGGATCCAAGTTCTTAACAACACTGAAACTAGAAGATATGACATCAAAATTCTGAGAGAAAATGACTTACAAGCTAGTTCGTTATAGCCAGAAAAATATCTAACTGCGAGGGCAGATCTAAGACATTTAGGGGTATGTAAGATCCTCTAAAATTTACACCCTTTCTGAAGAAGCTATTGGAGAATGTGAAAAAGAAGGGGGAACCAAGAAAGAGACAGAAATGGGATTTGGGTGTAACACGGAAGAGGTAAAAGGAAAGCCCTAGAATGAGGGAGAAGGGAACTAACTTCTGGAATGTGTGAGGGCTTAGAGAGCAAAGTACTGGGACTGAAGAAGGGACTCTGAAGTCTTCAGGCAGGATGTCACCAATAGCAAGGAGATGAACAGACCGGCTGTGCTTGAATATGTCAGGAGGAAATTTACACTCCAGGCCAAGAGTTTGGGGAGATTAGTTACAGAGAGAACTCAGCAAACTAACAATTGAAACAAAAGAAAAGAAAACAAGAACAAATGAACAAATCCTGGAAAAGAACTCCATGTAATTATTGACCCCTGGGAAAACCAAAAGTTGGAGAAGAAAGAAAACATAATTATCATATACCACATGCTGAGCTGTGAATATTTTACAGCCATAAACAATGTAAACAACAGATACAGATTTAAATAAAAATGATACTATAGCTAAATTGGGAGGACAGAGGAGGGGAAATGGGGGTGGTGATGGGCTAAGAGAGAAAGCCAATCCTTATCTTCTATAGTTGAATGTTAAGTGATATATAAAAAATGAAAACTAAAAAATAACAGAATAAGCACATTATTTTTAGATATGAAAGTGTATCCTAGTTGAAACAGCTACATGAGTTGTGAATGATTGTCCCCGGGGAGCTCAGTCAGGGGTGGGTGGAAGTAGGCTGGGAACTGCTGTTTTTCATTACAAGCCTTGTACAACTCTGATTTTTAAATGATGTACATGTTTTTAAACCTTATTCTGAATAAAGCCTTTGTCATAAGACGTCCTGTGATAGCTCCTCTAAGGCAAATGTAAATGGTTACCTAATCTTTGTTATTATTTATGCCCAGTGTCTTGACAGAACAGGTATCAACAAATACTTGATGATATAATTCTAAGGCCTGAAGGTTGAGTCCCTGCCTTTTGCTCTGGAGTTGCAGGATTTGTGTGTCCCTTTATAAGTCTCCTTTGCTCTGTGGTCCCAGGATGGTAGCCATGGACAGAGGCTGGTGGAGGGCTGGGCACAGGGGCAGGCCATTGCCTCCCAGTCCCACCTTGGGGCCAGGGCCAAGCCACCTCCCGCTGCCCCCGGGAGGCTGCAGGCCCAGGGCTGCCTCCCCCGAGTCCCTCCAGGACCCCGTCCCCAGCTCACTGTGACAGAGTCCCGCTCACAGTGCGGGGACGGCTCCAGGTCGAAGTCCTGGAAGAGGAGCTTCACCGCAAAGCCCTCTGGAGCCTCGATGTCAGCGGTGCACTCCTGGCCTTCACCATACGGCTCCGGGTACTGGGGAGACGTCAGCTTCTGGGGTAGCCGCTGGGCCAAGAGGACACTGCCCTGTGTGGGGCAGACCTGGAGGGCCCCCCAGAGGAACAGCCACCGCCTGTGAGAGGGCGAGGGGGAGAAGAGCCACACAGCCACGGCCTGGGGCCTGTGGACATGGAGGAGTGGGGCTGGCGAGGAGAGGCTTTATTGCCTCTTCCTTGCCTCAACTCCCTTCCCCTTCTACTCGGCCTGAGCTCCAGGTCTGCCAGTTTTCCTGAAGCTTCTCACCCAGAGGGGGTGCTGCTTATCTTCTTCAGCAAATAACTCCCCTCCCACCCCCCTCCTGGGATTTGAGGGGCAATGGTGGTAAAAGTGAGGGACATTTAATATGTTAGTTTCCTGACTCAGACCTCTGCTCCTCCCCTACAGGCAAACCCCAATTCCCCTTGCGGAGAGTGTATGTGTGTGTGTGTCCCACACCCCGCTCTCCCGTCCGGGCCTCTCCAAGGGGCACACTCACATCATGCGTAGGCAGCTTGCGGGGTGGGGGCTTCTCCAGAGACAGCTCCCCTACTCTGGGACCAGGCCAGGGCACGGGAGGTGGGGCTGGAGAAGGCCCCATGGGGGAGGAGGTGGAAGTTACTGGAAATGAGTTAAGTAATCCTGAGTTCCCTTTTCCTAATTCTCTGGGTTGGGCGCCACCTGCTGTCTGAATCGGGAAGAGCCCACCCACCACAACTTAGACAAAAAACATCTCCAAAGTTGTGCTGACCTGGCAGAGATCAGGGGTGGGGGGCACAGACCATTGACTCTTTTTCACCATTTAAAACTAATTTTTACCATATGCACACATCACACATGG
>PVKY010007394.1:0-14967 GCA_004027775.1 Bradypus variegatus
CATTTGGGTTTTGTCCCCATTTTTCTACTCATCCATCCATACACTGAATAAAGGGAGTGCGATCCACAAGGTTTTCACAATTACACTGTCACCCCTTAGAAGCTACATTGTTATACAATTGCCTTCAAGACTCAAGGCTACTAGGTTGGAGTCTGGTAGATTCAGGTATTTACTTCTAGCTATTCCAATATATTAAAACCTAAAAAATGTTATCTATATAGTGCATAAGAGTATCCACCAGAGTGACCTCTTGACTCCATTTGAAATCTCTCAGCCACTGAAGGTTTACTTCGTTTCATTTCGCATCCCCCTTCTGGTCAAGAAGATGTTTTCAATCCCATGATGCTGGGTCCAGATTCATCCCCAGGAGTCATATCCTGCATTACCAGGGAGATTTACACCCCTGGGAGTCAGGTCCCATGTAGAGGGGTGGGCAGTGAGATCACCGCCAAGGTGCCTTAGCTAGAGAGAGAGAGAGAGAGGGCCACATCTGAGCAACAAAGAGGCACTCAGGGGGAGACTCTTAGGCACAATTATAAGCAGGTTTAGCCTCTCAAAGGAGAACTTTTAAAGTGACACTAAAATGCAGTAATTTGACTGAACATTCCTAGTGGGATAGGCCCTAAAAATAAAAAGAATTGCAAATAAAAACTCTTAATCTATTCCAATACTCATGTTGCTGATGGTCAAATTGGTTTGTGTATTGTATATTGGGATAAAGCAAGTAAGTGATCATTTTGTTGTCACTGGGAACTGGTGTTTTTGGTATGGAAGAAAAAGATGGAAAATGAAGTTAATACCCTATACCCTATAATATCCTGAATTTGAATAGAAAGTGTCACTATAAGTTCATGATTTCACACACACACACACTTACACACCCTTCCTTGCTCTATCCACTGAAACATCTTGAAATGATGAAGACCCGTGTAGCAATATGCACTCATAACGTAGAGATTATCCAAAGGAAACAAGGGCTCCTTAACAGCAGATCCTAGGTCTGGGGCAAAAAAAGTACACAACTGAAACCTGGAACACCATTTTGCACCAAACCCCAAGAAAACCATCAAAGCCTTTTGAGAACTCAAAAGTCTCAAAAATCAAATTGAAGTCACATACTGGCCAAGAATGGCATAATTTGAGCATCAATTAGAAGAATGTCTGCCATGGATTGAAATACTTTAAAATATGTTTAAAACCAGGAATTAATAATAATTCTAGAATTTAAAAGGTATACTTTGAAGGGTGCTAATTTACCAACTCAATATTTTGAAAATTGGTAGAGGGAAGCAATTGAGCATTTATCCCATTTTTCCTATATAAACCATGGCTTGAGGTAATCAAATAGTTGATGGGAAAAAAAGTTTCTCTTTCTATGAAAGAAATAGTCCAGATACTAAATGAAGAAATGATAAATCAGAATGGCACTATTTTGCAAGTACTGAGGCATTTACAGATAAAGGAAATGATCATCAATGACTGCTAACATCTCAAAAGGAGAAATAACCAGACAGCCTGTGCCTCCTGATAGAAGTGCAAAACACATATAATGTAGTCCTGTCAAAAACCCAAACCTAACACTTGAGCAAGCCTCTTCTTCTTTAAAGAAGCCATGTGGTCATCAACTGATGAACAATAAGGCAAACCATGGTGTATACATACAATGGAATACTAAGTGGCAGCAGACAGGAATGAAGTCGTGTGGCATGCAACTAGGTGAATGAACCTTTAGGACACTTTGTTGAGTGAAATAAGCCAGAAAGAAATGGACTAATAATGTATGGTCTCACTAATATAAACTAACTATAATGAATAAACTCTGGGAATTGAAATCAAGTGCACAGGTTATCAGGGGATAAAAAGTGGGCAGACAATGGGCAATTGATGATTAAGGAGTATAGGCTCACTTGAAAGGTTCCTAGATTGTAAACTCCTACAGCAGTCCAATGTATTCCTGAGTTTTAACTGTTATTTCTAATTTCTGAGATGCTGTGCTCTTTGGTAGTTCCTTGGAACACTGGGTATCTGTGTGACACCTGAGACTCAGAATTCTGCATCTCTGAAAGTCAGCATTACTCCAACAGCAACTGTTAAAGAAGCTGAATAAGAGATCAGATTCCAATTAGAGATATGAATGAAACAGACCTGGTTAGGACTAAGGTAAATCAGAATATAGGGTAAAGGATGATACTATCTGTATTTTAAAACTTCTGTGTGAGACCAAAAGAAGAGATATTTATTTGGTCCAAAATTTAAATTTTCTGTAGCACATTATCTACTTTAACCTGTCTGTTCAGTTTATTTAAAAAACCCAAATACATGGAACCTAGAATAGGAGATGAGATCCTATTATTCTGTACAGGCTAATGTAATACCTGGATACATTCCAGAGTATTTCAGACAGAAAATTAAAAAAAAAAAAAGTATTTGCAAAGTCTACTTGAGAGACTGGGAGAAAATGTGGAACTATTAAACTTCCTGATATTCTCTCAGGCCCTAGTGACCCAAAGTTGATTAAGCCAAGCCTTTGATCTTGAGGCTTGCCCTTATGAAACTTATTTCTACAATGGCAAAGCTAGGCTTGCATGTAATTATGCCTAAGAGTCACCCCCAGAGATCCTCTTTTGTTGCTCAGATATGGTCTCTCTCTTTAAGCCAACTCTGCAAATAAACTCACTGCACCACCCCCCACCACCCCCAAGGAGGACATGACTCCCAGGGGTGTTAGTCTCCCTGGCAATGTGGGGCATGACTCCCAGGGTGAGTCAGGCTGTGGCATTGTGGGATTTAAAATGCCTTCTGTGACAAAGTGGGGAAAGAAATGGAGCAAACTTAAGTTTCAGTGGCTAAGAGATTTCAAATAGAGTCAAGAGGTCTTTCTGGAGGTTACTCTTATGCAAGCTTTAGCCAGATACTACAAACCACCACAGTGTGCCAAGCCCTTACCACAGTATGCCAAGCCTTATCAACTGTATTGCTGAAAACCCTAGGAAGTGCACTGGGCTCTATATAAGTCTCTATAAAAATTTTTCTTAGTAAAATTATTTTTTCAGAAACTTAACACCTCCAGATTGATCCTATGCCAGATAAGCCCTGAAGCAAACAGGTATCATCTCTCCATGAACATCAACCAGTTTCATTCCTCTACCCCATAAGGTCAACACCTTTTTCCAGCATGAAGAAGTGAAAATGGTCATTGCGCAGATATCCATGGAGATTGAGAGAAAGATCAAACGACAGGGAGGAGGTGTAACTGAGAAAATTGGACTCAATAAATGACTACAAATTCTGACTCATTATATAGACATGATATTTCTTTTTAGTGTCTAGTGTTTTAGAATAGCCAAAAGGAAATACCTAAAGTTGCTGAACTGTAATCCAGTAGCCTAATCTTTGATAATGATTGTACAACTATATACAAAAAAAATAAAAGTTGCCTGTGTTTGTGTGGATTTACTTCTGGATGTTTTGTTCTGTTCCACTGATCTATATATCTATGCCTGACAATACTACACCTCTATTGTAAGTCTTAAAATTGGGTGGAGTGCAGTACTAATGATCAATAAGAAGGAGGGGTAAGTGGCATAGGGTATTTGTGGTTTTCTTTTTTCCTTTTATTTCTTTTTCTGGAGTAATGCAAATGTTCTAAAACTGATCATGGTGATGAATACACAAATATGTGATGATACTGTGAGCCAATATTTGCACACTTTGGATGGATTGTATGGTGTGTGAATATATCTCAATAAAATTGTTTTTTTTTAAAGGAGCCATATGGAGGCCATCAGCAAATTCCAGAATGTGAGTCACTACTGAACAAATGATCTGTATTATTAATAATCTGTAATAAAAGGAGAGGGGGAATTAGGGGAGACTTAAGAGACAAGTGAATGAACTGCAATGTATTGACTTCATTATAACCCTGATTTCAACTAATAAACTGTATGGAAGGGGGACTTATGCTAAGAATTGGGGAATAATTGAACTTTGGATATTTAATGCTAGTAAGGAATATTTTAAATTAAAAATAATTCAAATAATTCAAAATAATTAAATTATTTTAAATTTTAAAACATGGCTATGCTTTTTAAAACAAAAGCTTACCTTTTAGAAAGACATACTGAAATATTTACAGATGAAATGACATATTTGGAATTTGCTTCAAAATAATCTGAGTGGAAGAGAAACAGGGAGAGATACCAGTGAAAATTGCAAATTTTCCATATAAAAAGTTTTTAAAACAAAAAAAAAATAAATTCCTCACACAGGAATTTCCAAATTCAGGGTTGAGAAAGAATAACAAATATTAAAGGGAAAATTTTACCAATTTAATCCTAATTGCAAAAATTAATTCCCCTCAAACACTACACTAAAGCCAGACAACTGAAAAACGTAATACTTACTAAGTAAAAGGGAGGAAACGACTCCACCCAAGATACATCTCTGAGTTCATTTAGAGGTGAAAGAATTGTGCATGCAAGACAAATGATGGGCTCATGGAAAGCTGTGATGTTTGTACAGATGTTATTGGTCTAATTCCATGCTGTTAATGCCCTTACTTTCAAATACAGGAGAAATCTATGAATAATGTGTAGAGTCCTTTAGTGGTGCATGGTAAGGATCCTGCATATTGTCTTGCTGGTTTCACAGTCTTCAGCAAGAGTGAAGAGGAGAGGAATGAAACGTCCTCCTCCAACTCCTGCTTTTAGATGTGGCAAAGATGGGGACTTAGCATGTTGGGGAAAAAAAAGGGTATCCCAGAATGGCATTAAGAGAAATCTCTACAATCAATGCCACATATAAATACCCTTTCTCCAAAATGCGAAATAAATCTGCTTCCATCGTATGAAATACTGTGGGACTGAAAATCCATTCATAATGCTGAAAAATTACATTGCCCTAATATCTAAGTTATTTGGCCATTCTTAAAAATGCACCTTATCTTAACGTCTCAAGGGACGGAAAAGTTACCCAAGTCCCAAGAATGAGTCACTTTGCTCAATTTTGATGAGTAATCTCAGGTGTCATGGAATCCAGTTCGAAACGAGGAGCGGGGAGGGGGCGTCAGATATGCAGACGGAAAGAAACAAGGCGCTCAGGATTGGAGAGCGAGACCTCGATTTTCCTAAAATTGCGTCATTTCAAACCCAATTAGGTCCAAAGTTGTGGGCACCGACAGGTTACCGTCTCGGAAACTCTCGATCAGACGCAAGCGAACGGCGTGGAGGCGGCTAATTAAATATTGAGCAGAAGTCTCTAGGGGAGCGTGTCACGTGGGTCGTGAGGTTCCTCGAGCTTCAGATAAATACCGCGAGGCATCCAGCAGGAAAAAGAGCGCGCTCCGACACCCCTTTCACCGCCGCGGAGACCGAGAGTGCAGAGCGCGACGGGTGCGCTCAGACGCGCCGGAGGAACCCCTTGGGTCTGTCCGCAGCAGTAAGTTTCCGCTCGGTGCTGGCAGCCGTTGCTGGGCTTTCTCCTCCGCGCCGCGCTCCGAGGTGGCGGGAGGCAGCGCTGGGTGCGCCAGGGGAGCCGGGGAAGAGCGGGGAGACTGGGTATCCTAAATGCTAAGGCTCCCTCTTGTCTTCCACTGCAGAGCCTCCTGGTTTGAAGGTGTGGGAATTGGGATCCAGGGAGAAGATTTGAGGGCCCTGGAGCGTTATCTCTCCTAAGGAGTACAGGGAGAAATTGGCCCTTATGCCAATTTTTTTTTTCTTTGCTCAACGAGACTTGAGTTTCATTGTGGGGCCGAAAATTGCATATAAATTTTTTTTTCTTTCTTCTGTCTCATCTCCCTTCTCTTCCCAGAAATCCAACATGAAAATCCTCCTGGCCCTGGCAGTCTTTTTTCTCGTCTCCACTCAACTATTTGCAGAAGAAATCGGAGCCAATGATGATCTGAATTATTGGTCCGACTGGTCTGACAGCGACCAGGTCAAGGTGAGACTCAGTCCCTGGGCTCGGGAACATGTTACTCTCCCCCTCCATAAGCAACCTAGTCAGACACACCGGGCGGGCCCCGCGACCAGAGATGTAAAAGAGCGCCATCCCTGGGGTCCCGCCCAGGATTTTGCGCTCCAGGATTCAAGTGTCCTACCAATTGCTGCACCGTCGGGTCTGGGGATTCGCTGGAGTAATGATACCCTCCCTGATGAGACTCGGGGTTTTTACAGGGCTGCAGCCGGTTTCACCCAAAGTAACGGGGTTTTCCGGGACTGCAGTGGAGCGCAGGCAACCAGTGTTTTCGGAGACGCTGGGCAGGGGCAGAAGAGGGCGCACCCGTGGCGTGCAGAAACGGGGAGCGGGGGGCGAGATGCGGGGGGATTTAGAGGGGTTGAGGTGAGTAGGAAGAGAAGTTCCTGCCCTTCCATTTATTTTACGGATTCGAAGACATCGCAGCAAACTTCCCTTTAAACGCGTGCCCACTCTCTCCCGGTCATAGGCTATTGGCACGAGGGAGCGCGCCACCGGAGAACAGCGCAAGTCGCTTGTACGGCGTTGTCACCCCGCCCCCCCCCACACACACACACCTGTGTGCACTTAGGGCGGGGGTGGGGAGGGGCATTTCTCCATAGCCGGTGCCAGAGCTGAGACAAAGTCAGGTGGGCAAGGGTCCCCACCCGGGAAGAAAGAAAGGAGAGCGCACAGAGCGGGAAGGCGAGGCACCTCCAGCAAACTCGCATGTGAAAAGGCAGGACACTGGGGAGGCGGCGCTGGACACGAGATCCGCAGGGAGGGACTGAGAGAGGGACTAACCCGGGATGGACCCCACTTACCCAGCGTGGGGAAACCCGCGGAACAGGCTTCCCTGTTAGGTCCTGGCTGGGCCCCACCGCGGGTAACCGCAGCTCTCCCAGCGCCGGAGCGCACCACCAGAATGACTGGGGCTGCCGGGCCCCTCGCTCTGGTTGCCTTCACGCCGGTTTTTTCCGTGCGTCTGTCTCCCAGGCGGAGCTGCCGGAGCCCTTTGAGCACCTCCTGCAGAGAATCGCCCGGAGACCCAAGCCTCAACAGTTCTTCGGATTAATGGGCAAACGGGATGCTGGTGAGATGGACAATCGTCCCTCTGTCTCTCTGGGCAACCTGCTCGGTCTGCTTGCTCGCTCCAGGCGCGCCCAGACTTTCGTGCATTTTGAGTAGAGATTTCTACCGAAAGGAGGGGATAACTCTGGGCTCAATTTTGGCCCCGCACCTCATTAACACATGCATGCACCCGTGGAGGGAGGGAGGGATTTGTTTCGCGTGCCTGACAATATTAGAGTTACCCAAACCACAAAGAACCGGGATCCAACCTTAGCTAAGCGCTCTCTTGACTAAAGATCCCAAACAGACAAAAAAGCGGAAGGCACGCGGCCTCAAAGGGTGGCACGCTGAATGTTCCAACAGCCTCTGATTTTAGAGTATTCCCTCGCCATAGGTTAGACTTGACTGCCCTGGGTACCTACCTTGATAAAATATTAACCTTCCTTGAATTCATCGCACCATCAGTGGACCGTGTAAATAGTTAATATCAATTGTCTCTTGTCAGATTCCTCAATTGAAAAGCAAGTGGCCCTGTTAAAGGCTCTTTATGGTAAACATTCCTATAAATCTTTTATTTTACTATTGTGAAGCATATTTAGGAAAGTGAACAAAATCTTTTATGGACTGAAATACAAGATCTTGACCATGTCTGATTAATAAAGAGATGGATTTGCGTCTCTCCCACAGGGAGGTGTTATGGCCTAACAGTTAATAATAGGCCCTGGAGTCTCCTTGTCCTGGGTTTGAATTGGTGACCCATAGAAAGAACTTAATATTCCTTTTGTTTGGTTTTTATTACTGATAATTTGATTAGCATTTATGGTTTTGCAATATTTATCAAGAAAGTGAGTGAAAGGAAAATGTTACATATTTTAAAAGTCAATTTATTTTATAATTATGTTGAAAACATAATGTAGCTTCTTCAAAACAACTGTATACCTGATTACTAATTTTATTTCTCTTTCTTCTAGGTCATGGGCAGATTTCTCATAAAAGTAAGTTCAAAATTACTTGACATTTATCAAATGCAAATGTAAATTAGATTGCATTTAACTTTATGTAATATTTTCCTTATTTTCTGTCATAACTTAGGACTTCATATTTCTAATAAGACCATATAAGAATGGAGGAGACTCATATTACATTCAGAACATGATTGTTTAAAACTCTGTTGTTTAGACATATCTTACTTTCCCAAAAAAAAGGCATTAGTTAAAAATCCTTTAACTCCTAGCTAAGCTGCTGCTGAACTCCTGACTCACAGAAACTTAGATGTTTGTGTTCCTTCAAGATGCTAAAAAAAAACCTCCTTTGACCCCTGTAAATTGTTAGTTTTAGATAAGAATTTCAGTCTTAGGAGTGAAGATCTCACACACACACACACACACACAGCCAAAAATAAAAAGCATCTATAAGCATCTTCTAATTCATCTTAGTACACTGGGTCCCCTAGTGACACCATTATTAGGGGAAGCTGTCATCCATCAGCCAAATAAGTGGAGTGAGTATCTGAGCAGAGAATCCATACTAAAGGTAGAGATGGATGGATAGAGATGTAGGTTTTCAACCCCCATAGTTGAATGGGGAAACCTCAGTCTATCAAAGAACAATGAAACATTTCTTCAGGCAGCAAAGATGGTGGAATAGTGGCACTTGAGGGCCATTAGATCCCAGTTAATGGAACCAGAGTTGACAGGAATTCCCAGGGGTCCATCATAATCATATTGTCCTTACACTCACCAGGTGAAGAGTAGGGCACATTGAAAAAAACACTCCTATTCTTAGCAAATACAGTGTAATCCAAGAGACATTATCCCACTAGAGTAAAAAATGATCTTTTCCCAAAGGATTTATCTTTGAAAATAAGACTTAATCATATTTACTTTCCAAGGATTTCATTTCCAAGGGAATTATATGTGGCAAATGCTACGTAATGAAAATAAGTATACTCTATTGTCAAAATTAATGCAAGGAAGTATTTCTAAAAATTTGGTAAAATATAAACAGTGATATTTTAGAAATTTATAACCATAAAGCATTGGAATCTGATTTAACTAAGGTTCAGTTGCTGAGAAATACAACATAGTAATGCAAGGAAATAAGCTTGGCTATTTCTCCATCACCCAAATGTGAAATAGACTCCCTAAAAACAAAGCTAGCTCAAATAATGACAATAGTTAAAGCTTTATATAATATAAAAATATAATGTAAATAAAGGGTTCTTGCTGAATTTAGATATAGAATTGGTATAGATATTTCATTGTACTGTTTTAGTGCTATTTCTTAGGACTTATAAGGAAGCTTCATTCTTTGGGTTCATCAGAGCTTAAGGTGGATATATATTTATCACATAGACATATATTCTGAAGCTTGCTTTTTTGTGTGCTAGTTTTAACAGTTTATTTCCTTAAAGACATCCATATTAAACTACCCCAAATGTATTTTTCCAGGGCATAAAACAGATTCCTTTGTTGGACTAATGGGCAAAAGAGCTTTAAATTCTGGTATGTATAAATCATGACTAAAAATAGACACTCTTATTTTCTTCCTAAGGCAAAGTTTTCAAAGTATTAAAAAAAGAATAATAGATGTAAAATGAGTGTTTATGGTAAGAAAAATCTAATTGCAGTACTCTCAACCAGGTATAGACTTAAGCCATAATATCACTGCAATAGCAGTCTATCTTTCTCAAACTAGCACCTTACCAGTGTCTGTTACGTTTATTCATTACCTAACCTGAACCACTGGGCAAGTCTAATACTCATTCCCTTAGATCTGTTAAATAAACTGCATTTAACCTTACTGAATAAAAGAGAGAGAGAATAAAAAATGCAACTGCCCTTCACTTGTTACCAAAGTATTTTGAAAGTTTTTAAGAAGCTATATCTGGCAGTCTTCTAACATACAATTAAATCGATAAATAAACATCCATTTATACCAATCTCTCACTCATCATAGAGATATAGAGGCACAAAATCCAAACGTCCTGATGGATGTTTGAAAGCAACATAGTCCATTCCAGTGGCTTCAAAAAAGAACACAATCAAATCACCCAAGAGTGTTACAAATCAGTCCTGATTATAAAACACTCAGAGAGAAGGGATGCTACAATTTTCCTCATAACCCATTTAATCTAAACAGTCTGTTCATTTGATATAAAGGCTGCATATTTCCTTTCTTCTGTTAAGTTTCCATCGTCATATAAATGCCACATACATATATTTGACAATCCTTATTTCTTTATTCACTCATCACATTGTTTTTAAGGTTAAGTAACCCCATTATCTTTTTCATAGAAAGCATATGAATTCTTCTCTTCTAAACCCCTGCCAAATTTCTGCATGGTACAATTGCTAGTGATTGTAAAGTGGTACTTCGCCAAATATTTTTCCTCAGTCTAGAGAAAGGAGGAAATGATCTTCTGATAGGAAAAGAGCACAGTTTACTGAACACATGGGTTGAATATTTCAACAGATATTTAAAAATACATAGAAGAGTTGAGGCAGCCCTTATATTGAATACTTATAGATCTCCCAGATGAGACTGATAATTTAAGAAACATTCTGGGAACTAAATTATTTGTATAACCTCTTGGCTTTGCTATAACTGTAAAGAAATAGTCTAAGAGTAATAGAAATGATGAGAGAAAGGCCTCTAAAAGGAAAGAAAAAAAATTCCACTGGAAAAAAATCCTCATTTTCCCCAGTAAATATTGCTTGCATAAGGAAAGCCTGAATTGGCTATTCCTCTTTAGTTATTTATCTAATATGTCTTCTTTTGAAATTAAGCCAATTATTTATAGTCACTGGATTGTCATTCCCTGATATAAAAGTGTTGACACTGCATTAGCTCTTTAGGTAACTTTCTAAACTTTAAATGTCTTCCATTTTATCCTCAGATCATTATGTTTCTTCTTTCATTCAAAGATATAAGTTTTATACTAACTTTTTATTAGGCACATTTGAAGCTTGTAGCCCAGGTTATATGTTCAGGTTCCTTGGGAAAACTATTCAAATTCTCTTTATTTTACCTTCAGTGAAAATCAAATTAAAATACTAACCATCTAATTAATTATAAAGTAATTAGCAATGGTCTTATCCATTTAGAATATTTCTAGTTTCTAGAAAAGTATAAGATGAATTGGTTTAATTCTTATCCAGAAAACTCATGCAAAAAATGATGTATCATAGAATTTATATTGGTCCTCTACTTGCCAAATTTAAACACAACCTTTGTATAGCTTCAGTAATTTGGGGACTGTTCAAGTTAAATTTTAAAGAAATTACTAGTGTGCCTAATGAAAAACTTGAAATCATTTTATTAATATGTACTATCTGCCAACTTTTGGAAATAGAATATAAATTTAAACCACACTGGCTGTTATTTGTATCAGAGGTGAATGCTAGCCCTTCCCTAACTGAAGTTTTCTTGATAATCATATTAATCATCAAGTTTCCATTTCCAGAACTGATATAGATTTCCAAACATACCTAACTTTATAAATAAATAAATATAGCTATTCTGTAATTTAGGACAGATTAAATATACTTAAAATAATTAATTATAGCTAATAATTCATAGAATCACAGTAATAAGGTCAGAAATCAGCTTATGACTACATCTTTGCTCTTTTGTTTTAAGGAAAAAAATGCGGAAAACATAATCCATAGTCAGAGATCTTTTCACATTATCAGTTGAAACAAGACTGTCACAGAGTCTTATTCTACCATCACCTGATCCTTCCCCTTTTGTGGTCACAGCCCCTTGACAATCTGATGAAATCTAGAAACCATTTTGCCAGAGAAACCATCAGCTTATACACGTAAAATTTTACATACAGTTTCAGAAGGTGAAAGGACCAGGCAAGAGCTTCTGCTTTCAGTCAAGAGGAATCTGTCCTTGGCTCACTTATATTAGCATTCACTTCACTTCTCCAAAGAACAGAATCATATTACCTAAGGCTTCTCAGAGACTGAACTTGATCTAGTCATTTTCTTCCTAATATCAACAAACCATCCAGCATGATAAGTGAATTGTTTCCTTCATTCAGAACTGCCCGGTTCATACTTTTCCACCTCAGAGGTATATACACATGGTTGATGCTTATTGTTGGCATCACTGAAGGGAAAGTTGGATGTTAAAGATCATCTGCTCAGTGCTAAAAGCAGGGAGTGGTAACACTGGAGCCCTCTCTTGCCTTCTCTCTCTCAACAGATCTTTCTCAGTGAGGAAATTAAGAGGAGCCCTGTGATTCCTGCATACCTTTCACAGATCTTTCTACTGGTCCTATTTAAATACAGCATCTTATTCAGGGCATACTGCATTTTTAAAAGCACAGTGAGTTTGCTAAAACATAAGTCTAAATGTAGAAAGAATGAGCAAAGATGATGAAAAATTCTCTTGGTATTTTGTTCAAAACAGGCACATTGTTTCACAATCTAATTTTCACTTTTTTGTGTGTTCAGATAGTCAAAAGTACTTACGTTAATTGCTAGCTATGAGTTAAGCACCTTTGGAAGCAGAGATTAACCTTTCAGGCCTTAAGGGTCCTAGGAGGTAAGTTCAACCGGGTTGAGTGGCACAACTGACCTACCTATGGAAAATGAGACTATTTTTAGTCTGAAAAACAATCCTTACTTGGGAGGTACCCACAAAAGAGGAAGAGATCCTCACACTGTTAAGTGCCCTAGAATAGGGATCCTCCAACTTTTCTGTAAATTGCTAGATAGTAAATATTTTAGGGTCTGCAAGCCCTGTAGTCCCTGTAGCAACTACTCAAGTCCGCCATAACAACCATAGATAGCCACCCCTGTTCATTACTTACTATGTTCCACTAAAACTGCTTGAAAAACAGGTGGTGGGCTGGATATGGCTTTTTTTTTTTTGTCGACGCTGCCCTAGAATAAAAGTTATGTGTTTTGCTTTCATCTTAATCTCATTCCTGCTTACTTGAGGCATAGCCCTGTCTATAATTCACCATCGGTGTCTGCCACGGCTTGAGAAAACTGCTGTCCGAGAATCAGCATCATATTGTAGAAATAAAGAACTGACAATAGATTGTAGAAATAAGCTTTTGGGGTGCCGGGGGCATGCCAGATGATGAAAGTAATTAAGATTTTGTGACTAGATGACTTCCAATAAGGATAGAGACTAAGGGAGGGTTGCAAGATGTGCAAATAAAACTTTTAGAAATACTTCAGTAGAGAGAAAAAGGCATTATGAGTTTTATGAAAATTACCGTATGCCTTTGTCTTGATTTGTTTAATTCCCTCAGCGCATACTCTTATAAAACATTTTACTTTCTCTCTGTTTCTAGTGGCTTTTGAAGGGAGTGAAATGCAGAATTATGAAAGAAGACGTAAATAACTACCTAATGTATTATTTATCAAGCTTCATTTGTGTCAATGGCCAATGAAAGGTAAAATAAGACATGCACTATGAGAAATAATTATTTATTTAATAATAATTGTTTTGAGTTGAAAACTCAAAAAGTGTTTATTTTTCATATCATGCAGATAGGTGTTGTAAAAATGTTATAATTCTAATATAATGACTCCCTCTGAAGTAGAAACAGTGGTAATTTCTCAACAAAGCACAGTATTGAATGAAATTGTAAAAACCTGTCAATGTTACAGTCTCCAAAGAAAGAAGACATTTTGTTTCTTTGAAGTGGTCTTGTCAGCTACTGCTGAAAGGAAAGGAAATTGCTGTATCATCTTGTGCTTCCCCCTACTTGTTTTCATGGTGAAAATGTACTGAGATTTTGGTATCAAACTATATTTGTATCCTTGCTGCATGTTTTACATTTTGTGACTATATAGGAATGTTTTGAAAACTTTAAATGTGATTCTAAGGTCCTCATTTCATTGTATGATGTGTTGTGAGAGTTAACATTTTAAATAAAAGAAAAAATATCTTGAAAATTTTGTCATATTCTTTCATTAACATTTATGTCAAATCAGCAACACTTCTTTTAGTAGATGGAATATGTTCAAAACTATTTTGGCTGCTAAATAACAAAACATTAAGCCACTAAATAACTATTTCTTAAGAAAAATGACTAAAATAGTATTAACAACCCCCACACACACACACATGCGTGCAATTTTTACTAAGTCATTTGATGTACATGAATATCATTCATGGAGACAGCTGCATTTTAGGATCCAAAGGGCAACGACTAAATTCTGGTTATACATGGCTATAATTCCCTTTTATAAACGGGATAATAATCCATTTTAAAGATGCAGTCCACTGATTATTTCCTTGTTAAGTAAAACATCACCACCACTTCAGGCCTGCTGGGAATAAACACCTCAGGTTTGAATCCTGGTTGTCACTTAAGAGCCATGTGAGACTGGGCAAGCCCTTTAACGTCTCTCCACCTTGTATCCTTTGTCATTAAAATTGGAATAATAATAGTATCCACTACATGGGCTTAGTTGAGGACTGCATGAAATGATGCATGTAAAGCTTTGAGCACAGTCTGTGGCACTCAGCAAGCACTTAATGAGTATTAGCTCTTGCCATTGTTAGCTCCTCTCACAAATGCCAGGGAGAAAACCAGCGCTGCATCTGAGTCTCTAAAACGTTTTTATGTAGTCACACTGAAGAAGCAGTAACGTGGCGGTGTTTTTTCCTAAAATACCTGCCTCATACATTAAGTCTAGGGTTGTATCACAAATCCTGCAAGGCCATGTGCTGTTCTTCCCCACACTAGATGACCCCTCGGCCCTTGCCTCTCTGATATTCTTTAAATCTCTGCAGCAATGTTCCGCAGTGCCGCGGAGAGACGAGCCTCAGAGGGCCCGGCCCTTGCTTGCTTTCTCTCTAGGCTCATGCAACAGCTTGAGGGGAGAAAGGAAAGAAAAACATCAACTTCGTACTCTTATGAAACAGTTACTTTCCTCTGTGGCATATTTTCCTTAAATTAAGCATTCTTCA
>PVKY010007395.1:0-14977 GCA_004027775.1 Bradypus variegatus
AGGGCCACATCTGAGCAACAAAGAGGCATTCGGGAGGAGGCTCTTAGGCACAATATAGGGAGGCAGCAACAGTTCTTTGCAGCAACAGTCTTCCCAAGGGCAAGTCCTGTGGTAGAGGGCTCAGCCCATCAAACCACCAGTCCCCTATGTCTGCCTCACTTCATTTTTAATGATGACCTTCATTCTTCTAGTGACTCAGGTTTGAAACTTCAGTCAACTTTGATTTTTTTCCTCTCCCTTAGGCAAAACAAACATAAACTGCTAGGTACTCAAGATTTTAATTCAGCCAATGCCACTGACAGTTATTCCCTCTTTCCTAATCTCACTGCTACAAACCTACTTATGGTCTTCTTTTAAAATCTTACCTTGAATTTTACTGCAGCCTAACTGTTCTCTTGGCTAGTCTTTCCCAGCAGCAATCCAGACATCCTAAATACTGCCTATAATTTAACCAAGTCTATTATCACAGCTCAAAATCCAGTAATGATTCTCCACTGCCTCATGAATTAAGTGCCAACCATTCACTGAGCACTCAAGTTCACTCACAGAGTCCCACACAACTCTCTCTCTCTAGTCAAACTGCATCCCTTCTTTAGATGACCTTTCAGCATTTATACCTTTGCTCATGCCATTCATTCCTTTTGGAATACAAGTTTCAAACATCCACCTAACATTCAAAACTCCTGTCAAATTCTACCTGCTCTGTGAAGTGTTTGCGGTTTTACTCAAAATTTCCTTGAATCTTCATGGCACTTCTTATATCCTAGCACTTATAACATTCTGCCTTGCATGGTAGTCACTTGTAGATTTATCTCCCTTCCCCACATCCACTAGAATAGAAACTCCTTAAAGGCAGTTCATGCATCATTAATTGACATGTACAACTTAATACAATATACAGAACAAGAAAAAGTCATATAACTGAAGAACCACTATAGGAACTGCACAAAATTTCAAATCAGTCTCAAAAAATAGGAAGAGTGAAAATGGTTCCAGGTATTGTGCTTCAAGAAAACATCCTTCCTTCGATTTATACCCTAACACTGTTAAGGAAACAAATGACAAGAATTATAATTAGACATCTACTATAAAAAAAGAATTATGAATTACTTCAAAACAATGATTACAAGTATCAGAATGTAAAGTAATGAATAATCTTAGATCTCTGGTGCTAGGCAATACAATGCTACGGTCTGTTAAATTTAACAAGCTCAGGCTCTGAAGTCAGACAGACCTGAGTATCAATCTCAGCTCTGCTACTTCTAGCCATGTAACTTTGAACAAATTATTGTGTCTCTATGCCCCATTAATTGATTCAATAATTATTTACTAAATGATACTATATGCCAGATTCTCTTCTAGGCATTGGGATGTAACAAAGAATAAAACAGTTTCTGACCTCAGGGACTTAACATTCTAATGGGGAAGAAAGACAATATACAAAAAATATATAATGACATTGTAGTAAGTATTATAAAGGAAAAGCCATATAGGTGTCTGGAGGTTAGAGCATTCTGGACAGAGGGAGAAGCATGCTTGGTATGTTCAGGGAACCATAAGGTCCTTGTGGCTTGAGTGGCATGAGCTCAGAAAAGAGGGGTAAGAGAAGGGGGACCAGTTTTTTAAGGGCCCTGTAGGCCAAGGTAAATATTTAAGATTCTTCTTCTAGTGTGACAGGAATCTCTCAGGTTTTGAGCAGGGAGGAGACACAGGTTACAAAAGGCTGATGGATGGCACATTGACCCTAAAGGGAAAGCAGGGAGACCTAGTTGGAAGGCTATTGCAGTGGTCTAAGCAACAGGATGAATGGCTTGGACCCAGGTGGCAGCAAGGAGAAATTAATTTAGAATATATTTTTGAAGGCAGAGAAAACAGTATTCCGAGGGATTATATGAGGGTGTGAGAGAATGAGCTTTCCAAAAGTAACTCCAAGGTTTTGACCCTGAGCACCTAGATAAACAGCAGCGCCATTTACTAAGATGAAGAACACTGGAAAAACTGGTTGAGGGTGGTGGTGAGAATCAAACTTTGGTTTTGAATATATTAAGTTTGAAACACTTGGTTTCTAAGAGAAGATCAAAATTAAGCAACTAGATACTGAGCCTGATATTCAGGGGAGATACCAGAGCCAGAGATACACATTTTGGATCATCATCATACAGATGGTATATAAAACCACTGGACTGGATGAAAACACTTAGGAAGTGAATAAAAGAAGAGGTCTGAGGAATGTATCCTGAAATAGACTAACAGAGATTATGAAAAGGGTCTAGCAAAGAAGCCTGAGATAGAACAACCAGTGACATAGAAGGAAAACCAGAAGAGTCGAGTCCCAGAGGCAAAATGAAGAAAGTGTTTTAATAGAGGAGAAAGTAAGCAAGTGTGTCAAATATTGCTGAGGTCAAATAAGAATAGGACTGAAAATTGACCACTGTATGTGATAGCTTGGGGTGACCTTGACAAGAGTAGTAAGTATAAAAGCCTTAGTAGAGTGTGCTTTAGAGTAAATGGAGGGTGAGGAAATAGAGACTTTAAGTATAGACATCTTTTTCAATGACTTCTGCTTTAAACAGAGATACAGGAGGGTAGCTGAAGGTGGATGAAAGCAAAAACTTCTTTTTCAGGATGTCACTAGAGCATATTTGGTAGTGATTTAGTAGAGAGGAAACATAAATCATGGAGGGAAAAAAGTCATAATTATAGTCCTTAAGTTGGTGATGATAGGACCAAATCTACAAGTAGATGGCCTAGCCTGTCAATGCCTCCAAAACTGCAATAGGGAAATGAGGAAATTCTTTACTGGTTGAATCTATTTTCTTGATTATATAACTAGCAGGGTTATCAGTTCAGGGTGAGGAAGTATACTCAAGGTTTGAGATAGAAATGGGTAAGAGAGCTGAAGAGTGATTAAATGAGGATAAGTGCATTCACTCCATGGAATTATGATAATTATATGACAGTTTGTAGAAATCTGAGAACAACTTTAGTGCTCAAATATTATTGAATATAATATTTCAATTATATTGCAATATTGTATATTATATATTGCAATATATCTTATTGGGAAAACAAGAATACTTAGGAAAATGTACAGACTATTATTTACTAACATCAATAACCTCAAGGATGATAGTAGAGTTTAAACAAATCATGACAAAAGAAAATTTTGAAAATAGAGCCTTGCCCCAAATTATGTCTAACATTTCCCTTACGAATATAACTTAGTTGTTTCTACAAGGCAATGTTAGCCCCAAAAAGCTCTCAAGGATTTTATTCTCATTAACAGTTCTTCAACCTTTCTTATATTAACCCTTGTCAAAAAAAAAGATACTTATTTTCCATTAAAGAATTTTCATTTCAGTATTATTCTTGTAATGTTCACTCACCAAGAATTATTGCTAAAAGGCAGCACACTTGCTTGTTTTTGAGGTCAAACTGCCTAGGTTTGTATCTTAATCTGCCATTTACCACCTGTGTGACTTTGGGTAAGTTACAGAAATTTCGTGTTCTTCTCATCTACAGGTAAGTGTAACTACCCTTATTGGATGGTTATGTGGATTAAATAGCACATATGAAGTGCCTGGAGGTAGTGGCTAGCACATAGTAAACAATAAATTTTAGCTGTTATATCAATAGTAGTAGTGTTGTTGTTAGTAGTAGTAATGACATTATTTAAAAGACTAACTTGCCATTTTTCAGAACTCTCATTGGAAGCGTGGTCTTAATCTTGCTACTTCATATACTGGTGAAAAATGTTTAAAGACAGAAAAAAGGTTCTATAGCTTAAGGAATTCAAACTAATATCAACCCTAAATATTAGACATATATGATAGATAAAAAGCATGTATTACAAATATAAATGACTTAGAGCTGGGTATTGGATCTTTTCCTCTTTAATACCCTTGTTTTATATAATCATTTTGTCTAACATAATTTTAAAAAACTTATCATGAACTATGAATAAATGTTCAATTAAAAAAAAATATAATCTAGTATAACTCAGTTCCCCATTAAGCTACTGTATTTACTTGAATAAACACATGACAATGTAACTAAATGGAAAAATAATTTATGACAGGCAGAATCAAAGTGTACAGACTCTAGTAACTGAGCAAAGCCACAAAGAGGGCAGATGAATGTTTCTGGGTTCCCCCACCTCTAGGAATTAACAGTAACAGCAAGATAGGTTGGTGAGAGATGACAGAGAGCTATCAATGGACATCTCTCTCAGCTCCTATTTATTCATTATTTTTTACCGCAGCCCTTTCTTATATTTTGTAAGACCTGGGCAACTTCTGACCTAAAATACTCCAGTATTCTTCTTCTGGGAAAGACATTATAAATTATTTGTCCAAATATAGCTTATTTGCTAAAACAGGAAAGGAAATTTGGAACAAAGAACAGGACTGAAGTATAATAAAATAAATTCTTATATATAAATTCTTATAATTCAAATTCTTATTCTTAGAGTAAAAAAAGCATACACTGAAAGGTAAAAGTTATACTGTCCATCTGCAAAATAGTTGCTTTGTACAGACTAAGAAAATTTCTGCTTTTCAAATTTTGATAATTTCTTCTACACTCATCGAGTTCTAAATATGTGTTCCTAGTTTCGAATCAAGGAAGAATACTTGGTCTGGGGTGGGTCAGGTGAGGCTGGTGCACAGTGGAAGGCACAATGCAGGGAGGCCGACTGAAGGCCACAGGCTTGGAGACACAGGCCCTGGGCTGCGGAAGGGCTGGGAAAAGCTCACGGTGGTTTCTGCCTCCGGCGGCAAGAGGTAGGCTAGGTGCAGCCGCCCGCCCCAGGCCCAGGAGTGGCCCGCTGGGGGCGGGCGGGGAAGCTACTCACTCACCTGGTTGGTGACCTGAAACGGCAGGAGAAAACACAATTTAGAAAAAGATTTTTCTGTCTTCAGAGTACTGCTCCTTCCCGGCCCGGACTCACCTGAGACTTAGCGTCTAGCAGCGGCTCGCTAGCCTCCTCCATGGGGGACCGAGGATCGGACAGCGGACTCGGACTGACACTTTCCTGAAGCCAACACTTCCGCTTCCACTTCCCGCTCCTAGCGGGTTGGCGCACGCAGCAGACGTGGGGGAGCCAAAACAAAGATCTTTGTGTAACTCTTATCCCCTGTCTAAATTAAATCTCATTGTTAAGCAGATATTTACTAACACAAAAGTGGCTGTGATTAAAAAAAAAAGCCCTAAGATTTGGGAGATGTCCTGTAAGAAAAGGACCGTTTGACTTTCAGATGTCGCCCCCCCCCCACCATTCTTATGCTATGAAAGTGGACTCGTCTGCCCAGGAGTCATCACATCGTCTCTGCGCAAGCGCAAACTTGCTAAATTGAAAACAGTTTGATAGCTGCATTCCTCTCTTCGTTTGGAAGTTTTCCCTGCGAGAACTATAGTTTTATGAGGTGCTTTCGCCATTCGGATTTATTTCACTAACTGTTGGGGGTTAAAGAAATATTTTCAGTATCCCTGCTGCCACTTCCTACTCCAACTCTGATCCTGACAACAGCAATACCTTCTCAACTGATATTCCCACTTCCTGTTTACCTCAGACTCAGTCTACAGAGAGCATCCAGAGGGATTTTCCTAAAACAACGCAAATTTTAAATCTCACTGTCCTGTAATTTAGAAGTCCGGAATAGGTTTAAACTGGCCAAAATCGATGTGTCGGCAGGGCTGCGTTTCTCACTAGAGGCTCTAGGGGAGAATATAATTCGAGACTTATTTAGGTTGTTGGCGGAATTCAGTTCTAAGCGTTTGTTGAACTGAAATTCCCTGTTTCCTTGCTAGATTTTGGACAGGGGTTATTCCTAGTTTCTAGAGACGACTCCTATGCTTTGGCTTCTGCTTGGATCTTACACCTATCCCTGGGTCCAAGATGATGCATTACTATTTTTGTCCCAGTGTCCTTTGTTGTGGCCACAAAGGGTGTAATTTTGTGCTTGGCAGAGAGTCACTAGCAGCAAATGGAAGAGATGGGGACATATACCTTATGGGAGACGGAGGTAAGGATGAGCAACAAGATTTGTTTGAAAAGAAGCTGGAGAAACAAAAATTATACTATACTATACTATACTATACTATACTATACTATACTATACTATACTATACTATACTACACTATACTAATCAGTGGGTGTAGTAGGCAGAATAAGCCCTCCCCCAAAAGGTTCCCATCCTGATGCCTGGAGTCTCTGAATATGTTATGTTACATGGTAAGGGGAATTAAAGTTGTAAATGGAATTAGGGTTACTAATCAGTTGATTTTACACGGAGCTAATCCTGGATTATCCAAGTGGTCTTAATGTAATCACAGTGGTCCTTCAATGTGGAAGGGGAACATAGAAGAATTAGAGGCGGAGAGAGAGAGTGTGTGTGTTAGAGTGATGCCATATGAGAAAGACTCAACCACCTTTTCTGGCTTTGAAGGTGGAGCATGGTGCCACAAGCCAGGGAATGCAGATGGCTTCTAGAAGCTGAACCAAGAAAAGCAGCCGATTTTCCCCTTGAGCCTCCAGAAGGGAACACAGCCCTGCCAACTCCCCGATTTTAGCCCAGTTGAGACCAATTTTGGACTTCTGTCTTCCACAACTATAAGATAATAAATCTGTGTGTTTTTTAAACCACTAAATTTGTGGTAATTTATTATAGCAGCAATAGGAAACTAATACAGTGGAGGATAACAATTAATTGCTGGATACATTAGAGTCACAAAGGCTTGCATCTAAATCCCTTTCCATCAGTCAGCTGTGTGAATTCAGTGAAGTTACTTAGCCTTCTGAATATCGGCTTTCCACTCTGTAAAATGGAGCTATTAATATTTGTCTCACAAGTTTTAACTAAAGTGTAAATGAGATAATGTATGTAAAGCATATAGGAAAGTTCCTGAATTTGTTAAGTTCTAAATAAATATTAGCTGCTATTATCATTAACGTGATATTTGATCATCAAAAGAAGCCTACAAGTTATATATAGCATATATTATCTCCATTTTAAAGATGAGAAAGCTAAAGTTTAGGAATGTTATATGACATCACCAAGCTAAAACTTCAAACTGGCTGGTTTTAATTTAAGTGTGCAATCTAATATCAAAGAATCCCTTCAAACACCCAGTGTACCTGCAACTATATCCTTCACAGCTGCCTTGTGTTAATTGAATGTTCTATTTGTATTTCAGGCTATTCAAGAATACGTGTGATTGTGTGTGTGTGTGTGTGTGTGTGTGTGTGTGACTGTGTGTGTGTTTGGGGGGGATGGGTGGGTAGTGGCAGTGATGAATGTGCAGCATAAGCAAAGATGCAGAACTGGGAATTACATGGACACTGATACTACAATCATAGAGGTTTTAGAGCTTAAAGCAGAGTTCACAAACTCTTAGCCTTTGGTTCAAATCTGGCCTGCCCACATATTTAAGACAAAGCATACAAAAAAAAAAAAAAGAAAAGAAAAACGCAATAAATCAGAAACTCTGAGTGTGAATGCATTTAGATAGGTTTTAAATGCTCCAATTTGCCATGGTTCCCCTATCCCTTCTTGCATTTCACCTGGCCAATTCATACAGTTACCTGAATCCCACAAGATATATGTTTTCAACCTTTGGCTTAAAGAGACCTTACAGAACCTCTTATTTAAAAAATGGAAAAACTGAAAACCAATAGGTTAAGTGCCTGGCTCATAGAAGCACAGTGGGATTATGGTAGTCATGATTTCTGGTCAAGTGGAGACTGGGGACAGATTAGGCCAATTTATGTAAGGCTTTTTATGTTCTTGAGCATGGTAAAAAGGCTATGTTTTAGGATGGTGGTTTGGCAATGCAGTGTAGGGAAAACTACAGAGTATTTACACATGCAGCAGGAAGACTTCTTGGACACAATGCTATTAAGATAAATAATATAAGATAGGGAATAGTCAAGGTGGTGTGCCATGAATGAATTACAGGTATAGTGATTGATTGATTCCCATAGCCTAGGGACTGCTGGTTGGGCCTGCGTTTGGAGAATTCCTTGGGCTAATCATGACTGTGATGACAAACTTACCTGATTGTCAGGTGTTGTACAAATTCCAAATTTGATCAATTCTGAAATGCGTATTTTTTTACATGTAACATCTCAAGAAATTGTACTGTTCCTTACATCAGGTGGCTTCTTACACAGATGGCCAGCCAGGCCACAGTTGTGACAACTGTTTTTGCACATGTCTGTATGAACTTGGTCATAGTAGTTCAACATGTCTTTTGAGTTATAGGAATTGCTGGCTGTATACAAACTGAGTTTAAATGCCACTTCCAGTGTCTGTAAAAATATTATACTACGATTTGGATATGGGAATATGCATGGAGACAGGCTATCAGTTTGTAAACTTGCATCAGTGAGGCACAATGATTTTTAATTTTGATGATGTTCATTTTATCTGTTTTTTTGTTGTTGCTCATTCTTTTGGTATATCTTAAGAATCCATTGCCAAATCAAGATCCTGGAGATTTTCATCTGTATTTTCTCCTGAGTTTTATGGTTTTAGCTCATAGTTAGGTCCTCAAGCAATATTGAGTTATTTTTTGTATATTGTGTAAGATAGAGGTAAATTACATTTTTTTTATATATGGATAGTCAGTTTTCCCAACACCATTTGTTGAAGAGACTATTATTAACCCATTGAGTGGACTTGGCACACTAGTTGAAAATCAACTGGCTATAGATGCAAGGGTTTGTCTCCGGATTCTCAATTGTATTCGGTCTATGTACTTATCCGTATACCAGTTACATACGCTTTTGAATACTGTAATTTTATAGTAAGTTTTAAAATCATGGAAAAGCTATTATTTAAAACTATTAGACTCTCTTGCATGCTGGGTTCCAGTCAGGGGCTAGAATTGCTGCTATATGCAAAGCTGGAGGAACATGTCCGGAACTCAACAGTATCGATGGAGGTACTCAGGCCAAGCAGGAAGATGGTAGAAGTCAGGTTGCTTCTGGCAGTTGCTCCTGCAGCTTTACCCACACTAGCAGAAGAATTTCACGAGGAATTTTAAAGAGATATTTCTTTGTTGTGTGGTTAGCCACTGGGTCTCCCTTTTTGGGTTCCTTTCGTAGACCTTTATTCATGCAGCATCTAAATCTCACCAAGTTGTGGGATCACTTCCTGGATATTCTCTCTCTTACCTTATTTTCTCCTTTCTCATGCAGACCAATTTGGTTTTGTCTCAGTTCTTCCAAAACTTACATACATTTCCCAAGGATATCCCTTCCCCCCCAATATTAAATTATTAGGACCTTATAAACTCATAAGGCAGGGTATATTTGTATGTGTAGAATGTATAAATTTAAAAATTATTTTTTCTGACACATTAAAATGCCTTTTTCTGGATAAAGTGTTACCAAAGGGCCTTCAATGGAAGTGTAAATTTGAAAGCAATTTGGCAGTATCCTTCAAAACTTTAAGTGCAAGGGAATTGAAGAATTTGGCAGGAAAGTGTTTGAAGTGTTAGGCTATGTTGGATATGAAAAGTGGAAAAGAAAGAGGAGTCAGCCAATAGAGAAAGAGAAGGAATATTCAAGAGTTTGGAAATCCTTCTAAAGTGAAAGAACAGTGTCCAAAAGAAATGGGTAGGAGAGTTGGAAGTTCCCTAAGAAAAGCAAGCTCAGCATGATAAAAATTTTTCTTTGCCCACTTCCTAACTGCTCCTCTTTCTAAATTCCTTCTATTGGGTACAGAGTGGCAATATGCACTCAGTTCCCTATGCCAAATCCCTGAAGTCATCAATGACTCATCAAAGGGGTGCTTCCTTACAACAGTATCTCTTTAATTTGTGCCAGCCTCTTCATCTCCATGGCCATTGGTTTAATGAAGTCTCTCCTAATTTCTTTCTTGTAAATTTTTCACATTGTTGACAAATTTTGTTTCTGTATATCTGATTATGCCATTTGTTCCTGAAATATTTATTGAGCATCTATTATGTACCTGGCACTCGTTAGGCCTTGGAGAAACAAGGTGAAGAAGGAGGAAAAGGAGGAGGAGGGGAAGAAGGGAATAAGGCACTGGCCCTGGCCTCATGCAAATTACAGTCTTGTGTAGGCGAGATATGAAAATCCTGCTTAAAATCCTTCAGTGTTTCCCCTGTTTTTCAGGATGAAGCCCTTGATCCAGTTGCTCCTGCTTATTTCTGCTCTGCAATCACAATGCATACTCCCTTCTTTATAGTATCCTTCTTTCTGCCTGGTTAATGTCTGGTGTCTCTTAAGGGTTCAAAACAGGTATCCACCTTCTTCAGGAAGCCTTCTGGACACTCCCCTCCTCCTTTACGTACACTTCTGGATAGTTCTACTACACCTCATGCTTACCACTACTATATACTTATCAGACTTTATTGTGATTCTCCCTTATCGTGTTCACCTCTACGCTTAGCTTTGTGTCCCCAACACATAGTAGAATCTGATTCATAGTTAGGTACTAGACATTTTTGTTCAAACTGAATTAACCAGATATATAGAAATGCACCCGACTCTGCAATAGTTGAGGTCGACACATCATTTCTGCACCCTGACAAAAGAGCGACTGGAATAAAACTCCCTCTTTGGCGCCTTCTAACCTTGCTGCCTTTCGGAGGGCCAGCGATCCGGCCCCGTCCCTCCCTCGCAGGATGGGGCTCAGCTGCACGCCCCCTAGCGCCTTCGGCTGACGCTGCAGGAATGGGGGGGTGCTGGGGAACACGCGGCTCCGCACCACCGGGTAGCGCACGCGCGTAGAGGCGAGCTCTGGGCTTGGATAAGGAGAGTCCAAGCGTAAGGGGAGCGGGTCGCAGATTCAGACTCTCTTCCTGCAGTACGGTGGTGACTCCTGTTTTTTTTTCTCCTCGACCGTACCTTAATTTAAAATATTACTCTTGAAATATAGCTGGGCAAGGAGAAAGGAAGAGATTGGGGTTGCCACGCTTTTCTTTGTTCTTCGACACCCCTCCCGGAGCGGTGGATTGGACGGTGCCGGGTCAAGGCGCGCGGGGGCGGAAGCGGTGGCTGTGGCGACAGCGGCGACAGCGGCGGCTGCTGTCAGAGCTGGAGAGGGGCTAGACCGAGCGGCCATGGAGGGTCAGCGCTGGCTGCCGCTGGAGGCTAATCCCGAGGTGAGCGCAGTTTGGGTTAGGGCCTGGAACCGCTGGTTGGGGGTTAGAGAGCCGGGCTGCTGCTGCAGCTACGTAAGGGCAGTCTAATTCGTGTTCTCTGTTTCATTTTCAGGTCACCAACCAGGTGAGTGAGGTGTCTGTCGCTCGGGACCCCGGAGTCCTTTCTGCCTGCTGGGCCAGCTTCCCTGCCCGCCTCCATCTCCACGCTTCCTAGGTGTCTGAGATTTAATTCCGTACGTGCTCCTCTTGTTCTGCTTGGGGCGGGTCCGCCTCTTTGACGGCTGTCTGCCTTCCATCTGGACTCCTGGAGATGCTCCCGGCTGCCTCACCCCTTCCCCTGGTCCCATTTCCCAGTACATCCCAGTTTCCTGGGGCTTCGGGGTATGAGACTTGAGGGCCGTTCATCCTGTTATCATTAATTCTCTTCCCTCTTCGTTTTGTCCCCTGCTAGTGCAGATTCCATGTTTTTCCTTCCCCTCTACCTTCTGGATGACTAATTTACCTACACTTCCTGACTCCAAGCTTTGTAACTCGCCCACTCAATCCTTGTAATTTCATCCACCGCCTGCACTATGAAATCATCTTCCAATCATCTCTTGTCCCATCAAGTCACTTCTCTTAGCCTGTCACGCCCCCTTTCCCTCCCAGTGTTTTAAAACTGGAAATTTAGTTGATTTACACCCTAGAAAGCCCAATATAATAGTTCCCACGCCATTCTTTGACACTTACAACCCTTAAGTTGGGTATTAGAGGTTAGGGTTTGGTGAGGGAACGAGGGTACCTCTCCTAGCCGCTCTATTAAAGGAACAGTATGGGCTTCCAGGTATAAATTTTTGATTTGCCCAAATGTCTTTTCCTGTTTTCCATTCTAAATTGCTCTTTTACTTTTTACTACCTTCTTAGTGTATCGTAATCTTCCTTCACACTAAGAAATAAAGATTCATCGTGTACTTAAAAACTTAAATTTGGCTCTCAAAGCTTCTAGCAAATTCCTTATATAAGGAAAGTTAATAGAAATACTGTATCTTAATGGTAGCAGCATACCCTTCACCTTCTTATTCAGTTTTCTTAAATGTTTTTGAAATTACTATTTTTCTTCCAGCTGTTATCTCTTTAATGATCTCGAACTGTGCAAAACTTCAAATTCAACATTTATCTTTTATATTATTCTTATGGCACCTTTTCCTATTAATTTTCTTTTTTTTTCCTGCTTTGAAATTCGCTGTTCTTTTTTTTTCCCTAACACATTTTGTTGCCTTTGTCAAGAACGAGAAATCTTCAGATTGTTCAGATTGTAGGAATCAGTATTTACAATTTCTGATTTAGTGCCACAGGACATGAGCATATTTCTCTCAGATCTAATCCAAAACTACTTTTACACCTTTGTGAAAGCTCAGTTGACCATATGTCTTGGGGTCTGTTTTCCTCTATTCTGTTCTATTGATCTGTGTGTCTGTTTTGCCAGTACTATACTGTTTTCATTACTGTAGTTTTATAGCAAGTGTTAAAATCAAATATCTTGTATCCCTCAACTTTACTCTTCAAAGATTAAAATAGTTTAGGCTATTGTACTTACTTTACCTTTCCGTATAAATTTTAGAATCAACTTTTTGATTTCTATAAAAATCCTGCTGTGATTTTGATGGTGAATGCATTTACTCTATAGATATACTTTGGGGAATATTGACATCTTAATATTGTCTTGCAATCCGTGAAGATAGTACAGCTCTCCATTAAGTCGTCTTTAATTTCTTCCATCAGTGTTTTGTAGTTTCAGTATTTCAGCATACAGATCTTACACATATTTTATTAGATTTATACCTGAGTATTTGATGATTTTGGTGTTATGAATGCTACTGTTTTTAAAATTTCAATTTCTGATTGTTCATTGCTTTATGTAGAAATACAATTGATTTTGTATGTTGACTTTGTATCTTGCTACCTTGCTAAATTTACTTATCAGTTCTCATGGCTTTTTTTTTAAAACTTTCTTTTAATTTTCTCTATAGATATTCATGTTGTTAGTGAATAGACAGTTTTATTTCTTCCTTTCCAATCTGCTTTTTATTTATATTTCTTACCTTATTGCACTGGTTAGGCTTTCAATACAAATTTGAATAGGAGTGGTAAGAAAGAACATCCTTCTCTTGTTCCTGATCTTAGGGGGAAAACATTTGCTTTTTCACCATGAAGTGTAATGTTAATTGTAGATTTTTGGTAGATGCTCTTTATCAGGCTAAGGAAGTTCCCTTCTTTTCCTAATTTGCTGTGAATTTTTGTTATGAATTAATGTTGAATTTTTTGAAATGCTTTTTTCCCCCTTTCTGTTGAGATAGTCATTTCAGGAAGAAATAATACTTATTCTACATAAACTCTTCCAGAATATAGAAGAGAACAATTCACACCCTATTTTATGAGACCAGTATACACTGATACCAAAACTAGATAAGGACATTACAAGAAACACTGCAGCCCAATAACACCCATGAATAAGAATGTAAAAACCTTCAATGTTAACAAAGAAAATCCTGTAGTATATAAAGATTAATATACAATAACCAAGCGCAGCTTATTTTGGTGTTGGAAGGCTGGTTCGCCATTCAAAAATCAATCAATATAATTTACCATATCAACAGACTAAAGAACACTATTTTTAGATTATATTCTTTGTTTTAATGAGATGTAAGCTTGTATAACTGGAAAGTTACTTTCTGTGATTTGGCTGCCATTGGATCTTGTTTCCAGGTGATCTTGATAGACTATTAAACATTTAGTCATTCACATTAATTAAATAATATTTTTGAGTTCCTTTTATAGTACCCTGTGTTTGAGTAGTACATAGTTATACATTGGTGATTAAAACATACCTGATTTTTTGCTTTTCAATCCAGTGGGGGAAGACAGACAATAAACAAGCAAACAAACAACTAATTAGCAATTGTTATAAGTGTAATGAAAAAATAAACAGAGTGCTGTGATGGAGACCAGTAGGGAAAACGTAATAGGTTGGATGGTGACAGGAAGCCTTTCTGAGGTCACTTAAACAGAGAAACGATGTTAGTTAGTACCTGATTCTTTCCTTTGTCTGGCATACTTTTGTGGTGGTTCTTGAAAATTGATTTATTCATGAAACAATGTACTTTTAAAAAGCTCAGGAGACTGGGTAAATGTAAAAAGTAGTTAGTTTTAACCATTATTTTTGAGGTCCTTTCGTTATTTTGTATGTACAAGTGACAGAACCGAGAAGAAAATATAAGAAAGTAATTGACTTAAAATTTGGAGAATTAATAAATTAAACCACAGATTTATTAATCCAAGCACAATATTCATCCCCATTCTATCTTACTTCCTCAACTTAATGGAATTGTAGACTTTTTTTTCAATATTCATTTTATTGAGATATATTCACATACCACACAGTCATACAAAACAAATCGTACATTAGATTGTTCACAGCACCATTACATAGTTGTGCTTTCATCACCTAAATCAACCCCTGACACCTTCATTAGCACACACACAAAAATAACAAGAATAATAATTAAAGTTAAAAAGAGCAATTAAAGTAATAAAGAACACTGGGTGCCTTTGTTTGTTTGTTTGTTTGTTTCCTTCCCCTATTTTTCTACTCGTCCATCCATAACCTAGACAAAGGGGAGTGTGGTCCTTATGGCTTTCCCAATCCCATTGTCACCCCTCATAAGCTACATTTTTATACAATTGTCTTCAAGATTCATGGGTTCTGGGTTGTAGTTTGATAGTTTCAGGTATCTACCACCAGCTACCCCAATTCATTAGAACCTAAAAAGGGTTGTCTAAATTGTGCGTAAGAGTGCCCACCAG
>PVKY010007396.1:0-14970 GCA_004027775.1 Bradypus variegatus
TTGCAACCATCTTTGGAAAATAAAATCTGCCACATATGTAAAAAAAGAAAAAACCACATATGTATAGTTTCTCAATCTGAAAAATTAACTTTTAAACTTCAAAACAAATTCCAGATGGTAAGAACTTGGTTATAAAAACAATGAGAGTGCTTTATCCATACAACAGACTATTACTTAGCCATGAAAAGGAATGAAGTCCTGATACAGCTATAACATGGATGAACCTTGGAAACAATGTGCTCGGTGAAGGATGCCAGACACAAAAGGCCACACACTGTAAGAGTCCATTTACCTGGAATGTCCAGAATAGGCAAATCCATACAGGCGACAGTAGATTAGTGGTTGTCAAGGGCTGAGCCAAGAAAGTTTTGGGGAATGACTGTTAATGGACACAGGGTTTCTTTTTGGGGTAAAAAAATGTTCTAGAATTAGTGGTGATGGGTGCCCAACTTTTTGGGCACTTTGAAACACTCTGAAAGGGTGTTCTGTTGAATGTGAATTATATCTCAATTAAAAAAAAATGTATGAGAAAAAAAAAACAAATCCAAATGTGAAATTTCCTGTTGTAGACTGTGGAGAAAAAAAGCATCCAGTGGATTTGAATTCTATCCCATCAATTCTCTACCTGTACATGATTCTACCTGTACATGCTTCTGCCTTTCAGTCAATTTAAATAACATCAGTCCCCCAACAACATGGTTCAAATCTCAGTCAGCAGAGTGACTGCAAGTAACTTCATAAAGCAAACTTGGCTGCCAGTCCACAAAGCACTACCTATGCATGATCTGGGCATCATGAAAGCATGCACATCAGACCAATGACAGGTCACGTCACTTGTTTCAACATCTACTGATGACTGATCTTTGAGCATCTGTTATTCAGTTCACACACAGACATACAGACAGCAAAGGGTGTAGTTGTTTGTGTTGCCTCCTTGTCTGCTAATAACAAACACGTGACATTTTACAAAAACGGACACTTGAAAGAGATTTGGCCAACAAAGACGCAACTGCAGCAAAGAAATGAAAAGTGGCAATGCCAAAAATCAAAGTCGTATATTTATGTATGACTTCAACCAAACATATAGGAGAAATAGCTGACTGTCGTAACTGTGACCCTGCTAACATTCAAGAGACTCTGGCCAAAGGAATTTAATAAAAACAAATGGGCAGACATACATAAGGAAAGTGAATGTAATGAAAAGGATGGACATGACCCAGAGGAAGTGACACTGGCAAAAAGATTCTCAGAGGAATTCTCAGAAATAGTTCATGACATTCCAAGTACAATCTTAAATAGGAATATGGCAACTGATTAAGGCATGGAGAAGATCTTGTCCTATATTATGTTATATGATAAGAAGGCAAGCACTGTTCAAACTACTCTTGAAAAGGAAAGAAAATATGGGTAAATTTATCAGAATTTTAGAATACCATAAAGCACCATTTCTCAAACTGCAACTTGGAATTTCTATATCAGCATACCTGGAATACTCTTTACATATACAGATTCTTGGACTGGCCCAAAACAGTCTGTCAGTCTCTGGGATGGAGTCAAGTTTTTAATTGCCTGTTGAGTGATTCTTACGCATGTTTAAAGTTTACGGAAAAGATGGATAATTTTGACTACAAAGAAATGCTAAAACTTGTATAGCAAAAATCACAAAAAAACATACTAAGAAAGAATATTTCC
Source organism: Bradypus variegatus (assembly GCA_004027775.1). Lineage (NCBI taxonomy): Eukaryota > Metazoa > Chordata > Mammalia > Pilosa > Bradypodidae > Bradypus > Bradypus variegatus. The sequence continues at coordinate 1,693 of PVKY010007396.1, forward strand.
CAAATTGACAATGGCTAACTTTCTCAATTTTCAAAGACTTTACAAGAACCCATTAATAAAAGACAAAATGCTCCAAAGTTAAAACAAAACAAATAAAAAAGGATACGCCAAAGCAACTCACAGAAAAATTACATACCCACTCTATGATTCTGATAAATCTACCCATGTTTTCTTCGTGTATTTTGATGTTACTTTCCATTTATTACAGTTCTTGACACCTAGAATTTGTAATACAGTAAAAATCTTTTTTATTACAAAACTGAATCACACTATGAAGAATCTGAGCGACTTTCTCTGACCACTCTACTAAACTCAACCCCCACTCCCCCTCGTTCACAGTGCAGTCTTCACCACCCTGAACAGGGTGTCTGGCACATAGAAAAGTATAACTGAAATTTGTTGAATGCATGGTGTAAATATATAGGGGTGGCATTTATCCAACCATTCCTATGTTTTCTTCCCTACTTTCCACAGGAACAAGTGCCTCTTTTGGTATTAAACCAAAGGAAAAAAAAAATCACACTAAACCAATTTTGAGTGCTCCTTGTACAGAACATAAATAATATGCTTGAGCTGTCCCATTCCCCAGAAAGGAAACAATCTGCAATACACAGATCTCCTTCTAGGGAAGGTTAATACAATTACTGAATTAATTCAAATTTGAAAAGCAATGCACAATGTATTGGACAGCTTTTGGTCACTAATAAAGGGATGGTATATGTACCTGACTGAATCATGCCCCTCATAAAGACATGTTCAAGTCTTAACCCGTGTCTTGTGGGTGTGGATTCATTTGTAAATGAGGCCAAACTGAATCATGGTAGGCCTTAATTCTCTATGACTGCAGTCCTTATATGCAAAGGAGATTTGGACATGAAAGAAGGAACAGGAGGAGACAAAAGGAGAAAGATCACCACGTGACAGAGGCAGCCTGATGTCAGCAAGCCACCACAAGAACGCTACTGACTTCGGAGAAAGCATGGGCTGCTGATACCTTGATTTTTGACTTCAAGCCCCCAAAACTGCTAGACAATAACTTGCTGTTGTTTAATCCAACCAGTCTGTGGCACTTCATTATAGCTGGCAAACTAAGTTAGCACAGAAGAAATATTTCTCTCTCACAGTAACATGGAAGTTACTTTAAAGGATGAGATGAGGTGTATAATTCATTATATCTACTTTAAGGAAAAACTGCATGGAAATCAGTTTAAAAAAATTCAAAATTCCTATTTACTCTAATACAGACTCAAATTTGTCATATATACCAGTACATTAAGTCTTTAATACCATTCACCTTAACACACATTTATTCAGAAAAAAAGTCAGAGTTTAGGAAAATAAATTGTTTGGGCATTAATTTTATATTTAATTTCTGGCATTTTGGTTTCCTTCCACCAAAAAGTATTTCACTCACCAAGTCCTTCCTAACATTTGTCCTGAAGACAGTGAAACAAAAATTTCTGCAAGATCTGCAAATTAGAATAAAAGGCTCACACTGCAAACAAAACTACTCCATGTGAAAACAAATTTTATAACATACCTTCCTTTTATCTATATATATATAGAGATTTTACATATCATCTATAAAGCTGAGAAATGAATGGATTTAAAAGTCTTTCTAGTCATCAGCAGTAGTTCTTGCCAGTCTGGCTTGATTTTGTTTCTTTACTATCATCAGAGGTTGACTTACAGAAGCATGGAAAATGATGATTCATTCAGTCATTAGAAGTGACTTCATTTTCCCTTGTAATCGTTGTTAAATACAAAAACAAGAAATACTCTCTACATAACTCCATTTTAGAATATGTCAGGGACTGCCAAATCTGGCACTAATCCTTGCTCAAGGGAAATTAAAATGAAAGTGCCAGTTAGGTCTCTTGGCTGTTAACACCACTATTTTTGAAGCCTCTTTTTTAGCTGCAACTATCACCGAAGAACCATACTAGAGATTTTTCTTAACTCACAAAAACAGCTCATTTTTACCAGGATATAATCTTCATTATGATAGTTTTTGGCTTTCATGAATTTAAGGATGCTATTTCACATGAAGAATGAAATAAGTAAATATCCTAAACATAGTTCTGCTTATTTCAAGACTGAAGCCAGGGTCCAGAAACATCCATTAGTCCAGTATAAAACTTCCATATCTTTTTTCCTATATAATCCTCAACACTTAGGAACAGGCACTTTATAATCATCACAATAAAGATCTGCCAGCATAGAAATAGTCTAAATTTCCCTCCCCACCTAAAGTATCATCACCAAGGTCCTTCAGTTATAAAATAAAGTTTATCAGGTCAAAGAGCCTAACATTTCTTTAATACAGTTCCTGTCAAAAGTATCCTGAACTGGCACCAGACTGGCTCTCTAGGCACTATCTTTCAAAATTATTGTGCATATTGCTGTTGCAAGAATGAACTGCAGAAACAATTTCTCACATAAGAGTGAGACAAATTCAGACTTAGCTTCTCAAAAGCTATATTCTAATTTAAGTTAGTGTTAAGAGGTAGTCTCCTTAAAGCCTTACTATTTTATGCAATTTCTCTCTAGCAGACATTAACCTTGGAAGCTAGACACACCATACCAGACATACCAGTATTTTTGTAGTTATCCTCTCACTGGCATTAAGATGGATTTTATTTTTGCCAAAATAGGACCTTTCCTAGCACCACTTTGGTCTTGATTGTGGCCGACTCCTTCAGTTATCAGGCAATCTGAGTTAGACTAGTTAACTAACATAGTGGTAAGAATTCCATATAATGTAACTATCTATAGAGCAATATATACAATAGGTACCAAAAAAAAGCATGCTATTAAAAAAAACACAAAACTCTCAACAAGCTAAAATCTAGATATTAAGGAATTTAACAAAAAGATAATCTCTATAATTAGGTTTGACCTTTTCAATTTCTCTTACATTCCCCTATACCTCTGCCATTCTTGACCTGATAGGTGGGGCATAAAGTAGGCCAAGTTAGAGCCACTTCACAAATTTTCCTGACCCCAGTATTTTGTACCTCAGATAACAACAGAGACCACTAGAAATACTCAATAAGAATGCGTATTTTTCAGGGTAATATACCCTATATATAACAATATCACTTTGGAAATACGTTCACCACAAAGAAGTAATATCAACATATCTATTTGTTTTGCATCTCTTTCCAAAAGAAAATGAGGTGACATATTTAAAACAAGATAAACTGGCTATTTTTATTTATAGCTTTTTTTCACTTAACTTTCACTAAATGCTTCTTTCCTGTCAGGAATTTACAAGGATAGTATCTTACTTAATACAATCAATCCAGGAGACAGGTGATATTATTATCCCTGTCTTATAGATAAGATATCACAGGTGCAAAGAGTATGGAGGCTAGCAAGTTGTGCAGCCAGGGTCTGAACTCAGGCTACTACAGTGCATTTTATTTTATTTTGCTTTTATATGCAATTTTATTGAGATACATTCCCATAACATACAATCCTTCAAAGTGTCTAGTTTGTTCATAGTATCATCAAATAGTTGTGCATTCATCACCATAATCAATCTACAGCTCATTTCAAACAGTTATTTGTCAGGAGCAAGAACAGGAGTAGGGATGTAAAATGGAACCAAGAGTAAAGATTAGAATATAGAATGTATGTATCACAAAGGTACACCTGAGTTGCTAGAAGAGGGCTGCAAAACTAAGCACTGCTCAAGAGTAGAGAAAGGATACTATCACACATCTCCATTTCATTGACAAATCTGTGAAAGAGGGTGGAGGACAAAGATATATTAGTTGGAGAGCTTCACTTAAAAATCAGGATTTGTGGGTAAATACAGATATTCAAAGAGAAAAGTGAGTAAGATATAAATAAGTACAACATATAAACAAATTACCTGTAAGAGCCTAGGAATTGGTAGTCCAATTTAATTAGGACCTGGTAAAAATAGTACTTCTTGATAAATACAGAAAACTTCCTCAGGTGATTCTTAAGACAAATGTAATTATTTCAAAATAGTAGCACATCTTTTTTTCTCAAAATTTCTTTAAATTATTAGAAAATCATACAGAAAAACTGATTCACACCACCAACTCTCCAAAACTTCAAGACTATATCGAATGTTCACAGTCGGGTTAATCAACTCAGCTGATGTCAAAACCAGACATTTCATTTGACAGGTAAGTTTCAGAGCGATGTTATTTAAAATGTAAATTTTAAGACTCAGGAAATTATAGGTTATCACACAAGGAAACTGAATGTCTACTTAATGCTAGAAGTAAACAGCTTGTTTCACAAGAGAAAAATACCATTTACTTGGCAGTACTATCTACAGAAATAAATTCTCCTACGTTAACAAATATTTAATATATAAAGGCCCTGGACAACAATATACTTAGTAAAAAGAACACTAAACCTGGCTTAAAAACACTATCTTAATACTAGCTATTACTCCCTCTGTACGAAGTTGTATAATTTTAAGTGTTCTATTAATAAGATTTACAAAATCTTTCCCTCTCTGGTGCATTTTTGGGGCTTCAGGACTTCCAAAAATATATCATTTTATTGATTATAGCTTTTTAAAAAAGCATTAAAGCATATAAAAATCATGGGCTTAAAATGGGGCCTTTTAACATAAAAATACATGAAAATTAAACTATTTGTTCTCTGTTGTCAAAGAGGAATGAGAAAAATTCTGGACCTTAATGTAACAGACAGATAAATAAATGGATAGTCAGGATGATATGGCAAATGTGGCAAACTGTTAAAAAAAAATGGATCTGAATATCTGGCAGTGGGGAATGCTGGGACTGTCTGCATAGGTTTTGTATTATTTCCGTAACTGCCCTATAAGTTTGAAACGATTTCAAAATAAAAAGTAAAAAAAAAAAATGATGGAAAGACTAAAATACTTCCGGTAGTAGGAAAACATGGAGACAGAATTCAGAAAGCTGTTTTAAGATCACACAATCAAGAATGCTGTACACAGTTTAACCACTCTGTTTTATTACTCTTTGGAAAAGAAAAGATCTTTACATAAAATAAAAATGGAACTAACTTTCGGAAAAGTGCTATCTAAGACCTGCTGTCTTCTCAAACTCAACATTTTACTTCCAAGAGCCAGATAATCTGCAAAGCCAGTCGCCACCTCTGTTTCAATCAAAGTTAACCATTTTAAAATCCACAGCTTTGCTATCACACAGAGTCCACCCATCACACAGGACAAATGCTTGTCCCTTTCCAACTCAGTGAATTTTTGTAGGGCTCATTCGCCTGAGGAAAAAACCTACATTCATTACCAAGTTTACTAATAATGACAACACCCAGGTTAATTTTAAGTGCATTTGCAAATAAGACACTGTATTAGATTTAATTTCCGGGCACTCTAAAGCGCCGCTATCGCTCGTCCACGCGGAAAATGCTGGAGAGGAATTAACTCCTTAGACGAGTGCACGCGACCCCCACCGAAGTGAGGGCGTGGATTTCGGGTGCCACGTTTCTCCCGCCCACCCTCCCGGGACCCCTTAGGCCAGAAATCGGAGCGCGGGCCGGGGGCCTGGGGTGGCCCGGAGGGGAGGCTCAGGAGCCCGGCGAGGGCAGCTCGGAGCACCTGCCCCGGGCATAGGCCGGGGGAGAGATGGCGAGAGGCAGCCGTCGCCCGCCCCCGCCAGCTCCAGCGCCCCCCTTTCTCCTCCTTTGCCTCTTACCTTTTCGCATAAGGTCCGCACTTGGTTCTCGTTAAGCTGTTTACACTCATTCAGCTGTTCGACCCACTGGTCCAGCTCCTTGGTGAACGCCTTGTCTTCCATGGCGGCCCGCTCCCCTTCCCCGCCGCCTCCCTCCCCCCCTTCCCGCCCCCGCCCCGGCGCTCCGAGCGCCGCTCCCCTCTCCCCTCTCCCGCCGCCGCCTCGGCCGCCGCCAGCTCCTAGCAGGAGAGAAAGGAGCCGGGAAGGGCAGCCCTGCGCCCGCGCCCCGCCCAAGCCCGGCGGGCGGCTCAGTGAGCGCAGCCTCGAGACCTCCGCCCACCCTTCCCAGCCCGGCCGCGCGCCCCGGGAGGCGGTGAAGGGTGCGCCGCGGAGACTCTCCGCGCAGCCCCGGCCGGACGATGGCCGCCGCTACCGTCGTTCCCCGCCCGCCGGCCGCTCTTGTCCCGTCCCTCTCGCCTTTTCTCTCCCCTCCCTCCGGGCTTCCGTCATCGCCCGGGCATTTCCGCCGGGGAAACGGGAGCAGTAGGCGGTGCCCGGGCACCCGAAGAGGAAAGCAGCGCCCTCGCGTGGCTCGGCGGAGGAACGGGCTGCGGGCCCTAAGCTTGGACCTCTTGTAGTCTCAGCGCTTTTCTATCCTCCTCCTCCACCCCGGCCAGCTCTCCTGGTCCTTCACAGTCTGGTCTCTCAGAACTTCACCTTCACCTCAGCTTCCAGCAGAGCTTTCCGGCGCTCTCGTTGACGGATTAAGAGGCTTCGGCTTTTTTACAAGAACGTTGTCTCCCAGAGTCTCGCGCGCTCCCATAGAAGGCATTCAATGAATATTGAGTTAATAAATGAATTAGTTCTAGCCTTGTCACTGCCACTAATATCCCGAATCCTCCTTTTCAGCATTGGAAAGGCGAGATGACTGTTTTGGATGATATCAATCTGCATCCCTGCCATCTCCAGCATTCTTTACTGTTTGCTTCCGTGTTTTCTGAGTTCTAATGATTTGGTCATTAAATATTTGTCGAGCAGCTGCTAACTGCCAGATACCGTGTAGAGCAAATGCTAAGTGACCATACTTCCTCTATTATTTTTCGGTTGCCTGGAGAAGAGAAATGAAGTTGTAGGAATTTTTTTGTGCCAGAGGACAAATGTGTGAAAGATCATTGGTCTATTTGGAAAGCTCTAATTCTCCTAGCAACTGAAAACGGTCATCTGGAGGGAAATGAGGCTGGAAGAGGCCCTGCGCTCAAGTGAATTGTAAATGATAGCAAACCAGTTGAACAAAACATGAAAAGGTGATGCAACAATAATGAACAGGAGGGGTACCTGCACAAGTGCAATAGTTATACAGTTTCTGAGAAGGTTAGTCTATTGAGGTTTAAAGGAGCTGGATTTCAGCTAAATCTGAAACAGAATGAGAGTGAGAATGAGTACTTTTTTTTGTTTGTTTTTTGTTTTTAGTTCCCAGAAAAGATAGACTGAGAACAGAAAATAAGCCATGAGAAGAAATGGGAACTATGGATGGTAGTTTAGGGAGGGAAGTGCTTGAAGTACATGCAAACGTATTTGGAATTAATGTGAGAATATGTTCTTAGGCATGGAAGTGGGGAGGTGACTTTGTGAAAGTAATGCTGATGAAAGTTTAGTCAAGTAGTGCTCTAGAGCAAATAAGAATACTTCTTTTGAGTGTTTCTTATATGCTAAGTGCTTTAGATGTATCACCTCATTTAATTCTCTCAATAACTCTATGAGGCAGGTGCTATTATTACCCTCCATTTTATAGGTGAGGAAACAGATGTGTAAAGGTTTAAGAACATGTTCAAGTCACACAGATAGTAGCTGGTGGAGTAAGGATAAAAACCCAAGTCTGACCTCTACTCCCACGCCTTATGCCGTATGGCCTCTTGAGTCTGAAAGGGATTGGGGAAGCCCAAGGTTGGTAGATGGACCTGAGGGCATTAGTAGTTACTGCAATACACATTTTCCATATTTTGGTTATGAAGGCCTAGTAATTATTTCTAGCATCTTAATTAAAAATAAGAACTATAATCCTTAAACTTCTTTCATTCTTTGCTCTATAGTTCTGTCAAATATATGTGTGTGTGTGTGTGTGTGTATAATATTTGTGTTTGTTTTCTCCTGTGGAATGTAACCATAATCTCCAATCCTTGCTTATTCCTTGTCATGCAAAATTGCTTTTAATTTTGAGTTTGTAGACAAGTTCTAAATTTCTTTATCTACCAGAAGTGTTCTTATATTTATTCCATTTACCCCTTCCTTTCAATCAAATAATTTAAAAATATCTGACTTCAGCAGGTCCTTTTCCTTAACATTACGCAATTTTGTTAGATTTTTGTTTCTACACAATTGACTTGGCTTTTTAAAAATATATAAAATTGATATTTTTCTTTATGTATCATTTAAAATTTTGAAATATGAATCATTTACTTCTTGTGATATATCCAGAGAATTATATGCTACATTAAAGTTATATCATATTGGTCTAAAAAGACTCTTGTATATCTCCATAAATTTCCATAATCATCCATAATCTTATACACTCCCATAATATTTAAAATATTAAATATTTTTACTTGTAGTTCCTGAATGTGTATATGATTTTCTATCAGAAACCCCACCAACAATGATGAAATCTTTAAAAAAAACTGGAAATGCTTTCTCTGCAATTAAAAACTAGGACTCACTATAAATACAAAGATCACAGTTCTTACCCCTCCTTCTAACCCTTCTGCCCAAAAATGTGGTCCTAAAAGACCTTTTCAAATTTGTCAAACAAAGGATAGTATTATTTAAATATAAAGGAAACTGAGAAGATGCTGTGTTTAACATTTTGTCCTACTTTTGTGTTGACCTAAATAGGATTCAAACTCCATAAAATTATACCTCTAAGCCTAGAATTATATCTTTCCCCTAGTACATCTTTAATCATTTTAACCTAGTTCTTCTGTATTGTGTATCTGACAGTTCCAATATTGCTAGTCTTAAGTAACTAGGTTTTTTCTTGTTTCTGCTGCCTCTTCCTCTAGTGGCTTGCCTTTTAGTATGTTTGTAAGTCTGAGTGGGGAGGTCTGTGGGCTGTCACAGGATAGTATCTCTACTGAGAAATCTGATAATGAGGATGCTGACTCCTTCTCTCCATGCTGCTCTCATACACCACTTGATGTTTTCTATTCTGATAGTGAAGAACTAGGTATTCCTTCTGGTACAGAAGCCCATTTAACAGGACTTTAACTTAAAAACACTCAAGTACAATTTCCAAATAATAAAAGTGAAAGACCTTACTGTAATAACAGGGACAGATGATTCATAGCCATCAAGTCCTATGTTAGAAGATTTATACTGAGGGAGAAGCCAAACAGTTAAAAGCTGTGAATATTTTCAAGAAAGCAGAAAGCCTCTCTCAGCCTTCTTAGATATAGATAACATGTGGTCCTCTGTAAAAAGAAAACAGGATGGGGCTGTAGCTGTTATTTCAATCATAGATAAGCCATAAGTAATGTAGCAAGGCTGAATACAGTTCTAATCAAATGTATGTTCATCAACATGATGTAATGGCTAAACTAGTCTTGGAAATAAATAAGAACAATACTAATAAGTTAGAGATAAGTAATAGTCATCTTTTTTAACTTTTAGATTTTATATAAGTAAAAGGTATTTTATGTTACTCTTATAGAAGTCATAGCTTAATTAGTAGAAATATTTTCAGTAGAGTTTTGCAGGCATTCAAGGCTAAGTCTCTGATAACGCTGTGGATACCCTCCTTTGATCTTGATTCACTCGTGGTTTACCACTTGTGGTTTAAATGTAAATATAGAATTTGGCTTAATTAAATGTATCCTAAATAAAAAATGCTATAAATATTCTGTAACTGAGACAAGGGGGAGCTCTCTGATCTCATGTCCAGCTGTGTCTGGAGGAGTGGGGGATCCCAGGCTTGGTAAAACATCAATTAATTTTTAAATTGCAAACTTGTTCCTTTTACCTTAAGTGTTCCTTTAGTAAAAATGTGTTGAAGTTGAATTCTTGTCTTGACTGCTCTTTACTTTTAAACTATTGTCTGTCCCTATACTCTTAATTGACTGGGAGGTTACTTGATGAAGCCCAAACTAATTGAATCAGAACATGCTAAGGCTCAGGCCTCTTCTAAGGGAGACCATAGGTTTGAGGTATAAAGAGACGAAACGTTGACAGGGCCTACCTTGAAAAAGTTTTATTCAGAAGGTTTGATTCTATATCTCTGATACCCAGGAAATATGTCTAAACAAGGACCACTTTAGCAACAGTTTTGGTCAGAGTGGGAGTATTGGATTGAGTATTCTCGTTCTTGCTTTCTCAACATTCAGCACCCCCATGCCTGTGTTGCTTTAGGAATCCAGTCTCAGAGCAAACTCACTCCTGGTGGGGGAGGCCCCTTTCTGATTCACCTCCCAGCCTCTGTGGCCTCAGCTCCCAGTTTCTTCTCTTCAGATGCTAAGCCTCAGATCATCTCCCCTTAAGTCTCAGTGTCTACACATTCTGGGCTAACTGCTAACTCCCTGGAGACCTACACTACATTTGTGAGAACAATGAAGCCTCAAAGAATGTGCCTTTTCCTGGGTCAGGTTGTTTTGGAGTAGGCAGTTCCCTCAGGGGTCCTGGATATTCATCATACTGGGAACTGAATGTTCTGATTGTTTTAAGTATTTAAAATATTTCTACAATTTGTACACCCATCCTGACACTTTTAATTTGCATAAAAGAAATTTTTGTAATCTTCCACTATGGGCTTTTAAAAAAACAGGCCTGCAGTTTTTCTTTTTTTTCAATTCAGTTTTATTGAGATATATTCACATTACTTACAATCATCCACAGTGTACAATCGGTTGCTCACAGTACCTTCATATAGATGTGCATTCATCACCAAAATAAATTTTTAAACATTTTCATTACTTCAAAAAACAAGTAAAAATAAGAATAAAAATACGACTAAAGAAGAGCACCCAAAACATACCAATCCCCATACCCCGCTATTATTCATTTACTTTTTGTCCCCATTTTTCTACTCATCTGTCCAACCACTTGATAAAGGGAGTGGGAGCCACATGGTTTTCACAATCACACGGTCACACAATGTGAGCTATATAGTTACATGATTATCTTCAAGAATAAAGGCTACTGGGTTGCAGTTCAACCATTTCAGGTACTTACTTCTAGCTATTCCAATAACTAAAAACTAAAAGGGATATCTATATAATGCATAAGAATAACCTCCAGAATGACCTCTCGACTCCATTTGAAATCTCTCAGCCACTGAAACTGTATTTTGTTTCATCTCTTCCCCCTTTTGGTCAAGAAGGTGTTCTCAATCCCATGATGCCGGATCCAGATTCATCCCTGGAAGTCATACTCTGTGTTGCCAGGGAGATTTACACCCCTGGGAGTCATGTCCCACATAGCAGGGATGGCAGTGAGTTCACCTGCCCAGTGTGCTTACAGAGAGGGATAAAAGTCTTGCAGTTTTCTAAAGACTGTTGCCCAGCTCTAGTACTGACTTCTCAGTCACAGCCAAAAGCATCCCCTCTGAAACCTGGGATACTTTCAAAATGAACACTGGAGAAAAAGCTTTAGTCACTTCAATCACGATAGCCATTTTATTGCTTTAATGTATTTTATTCAACTAGTTTCTGTTCTCTCACATGCTCTACATCTTTCCAGCCCCATGTCTTAATTCATCCTTTGCTTCCACTTGAAATACTATTCTTCCCCCTCCATGTACATATGAATCTCCCCCAATTTCAAGGGCAGTGTCAGGTCCATCTTTTCTAATGAAGGTCTTTCTCTTATTGACACCAGAAGAAAATCACCTTGCTACACCTTAAAATTTCATAGCTTTGGATCAGTCCTTTTTTCACACCAAATTCCTTCTATTTCATGTTAGTTCTCTTTCCTATTAGACTTTAAAGTTCTTGACCACAAAATGTATGTGTGCGTCATATTTGTTATGTCAAAAAACACAGCACAAGACCTTTAGGGAGCAGGTGCAATGGAAAAGCTTGCCAAAGGTGTAAACCCAAAATGCCTCCACCTGGAACTCACTGCTGGAGATGGAACATCACTTTGTGGTCACTAAGAAAAAATCATGATGCTAAAGGCCATATATTAGGAATGGCCTAGAAGAAAGATTTAAAGAGCCTGGCTTCTTGATGGCAATGTGAAGCCATAATATCAGCTCTTGATTGCTTGCCTCTGGTTTCTTCTTATGAATGAAAAATAAAACTAGCATTTGTTTTAGCTACATTTGGGGGGTTTTGTTACTTAAGCAAAAGTATGACTTGTGTTTAGATATTATTATTGAATATTATTAATGGATATTTTATTCATTTTAAGCTTTGGCCAAATGATAGCTAAAAAATTATGTAATTGTACCTCTGATGATTAGTGAAGTTGAGCAACTTTTCCTATGCTTTTTGGATATTTAGATATTGTGTGTAAACTAAGTATTCATTTTTATTGGATTTTCATCTTTTTATTGATTTATAGGGTGTTTGATACATATGTTGTACTTGACCCAGTAGGTTTCTTGAAATTTATATTTGTTTATAGTCTTGTCATATAGAAGTTTTAATTTTTATGTCATGACAAAAGTACTTATTTTGTGTCAGGCATTAGTTTAAGTGCTTAGATTTATTACCACATTTCCTCTCTTCATAACAATACTATGAAGTAGGTATTATTATTATTGTTCCTGTTATACAGGTGAGGATACTGAGGTACAGAGAGTTAAATGACCTGCCAAAGGTCACTCAGTTGGAGGTGGGAAATGAAGCCAGCTAGTCTAACTCCAGAGAGTGTGGTCTCAACCTCTGCAATATATGCTCTCTCTGCATCCTCAGCCCTGTCAATAGTTTGTTTAAGGCTGTTTAGAAAGGCTCCCCAACACAAGATTATGTGCATATTTTATTATGTATAATGTACACCTTTATATATTATTTATCTTTAACCTCAGATGCACCTCTACCCTGACACCTCCCAGAAGCTTTTTGATTTTTATTCTAAAACTCTTGATTTATCTGGAATAATCCTGTATTTATTTCTTATTTGCATTTCTCCATATTCTATATCATATTTCATTGAATCTAAGGTACAATTGTTTCATATAGCAACATCTCTGAAGTTGTGCTCTGTCTTATAGTCAGTGGCATCCTAGATTCAACTAAATACAGTATATTTTAAAAATCAACTTTATTGGGGCATTATTTACATGCAATAATATTTACCAATTTTAAGTGTACAATTCTATGACTTTTAACAAATGCATATAGTCATGTATCAACCACACGATCCTGATGTAGAACATTTCCATCACCTCCAACATCTCCTGGCAACCAATGATCTGCTTTCTGACATTACTTCTGCCTTTTCTAGTCTGTCACAGAAACAGAATGAAAGTCTTTTGCATCTGAATTCTTTAACTTAGTATATTTTTGAAATTCATTTGTGTTTTGTGTGTATCAGTATTTTGTTCCTTTTTACTGTTGTTACACATACCATTGTGTGGATATACTACAATTCATTCAATTCATTTTTTCATTTCATAAGT
>PVKY010007397.1:0-14968 GCA_004027775.1 Bradypus variegatus
AAGAAAACATACAAACAAGCACCCTATTCTGCATTGCTTTGAAGCAGTAAGTTCTTGATAAATTGATACCACAATAGCTTTTGTTATCTATAAATATAGCTTTTCTGTAGTTACAACATGACTGAAACTTTTAGTAAAATAGTTTTATAAGCATAAGTGACTGCAAGGAGTCTGCTTGAGGATGTTTTTGTTATTTATTACTTCCCTTAAAGAATTTGGTTTGTTTGTTTAAAACCTCACCACATAATGAGGTATTTCACCGAATGCTAAATGCACTAAGTTAGACTTAGATATTTCTCAACTTTTCAGGTTGTGTTGTACAGTGAGTTGGAAACAAGTAAAGGATTACGTGAACTGATCCACAAGGTCATATAAACATAGTATAGTTTACAAATAGACATCTCTTCCTAAAGAGTCATGATGAGGGATGTGCCTGTGAAACTCACAATTATTGAAAAACGGTTTGTGTCCAGTTGGAATGAGCAACTGATAGATAGGACAGACTTTCCCTTTATCCATATGTATGGGAGAGTGAGTATAGATGATCATCTTTAGCTTACTCTGCAAAATACAGCTAATTCATAAGTAACATGTCAAAAACAAAATTAATTCTATTCTAGTGAATAAAGGTAAACCAGGTGATGATACAAAGGTATGCATTGAGCTTAGAAATATCTGGGCACAACTTCTTGATGGACTGCTTGCTAGCAATGTGATCTGAGATTCTATTTTCTCATAATACTGTCTACATTTTATAGTTTCTAACAGAATATACATATATATAAAATACGCACATAGAGAAAGAACATGGCCTATCAGTAACAGTAGTGATAGTGTTTGTCATACAATTAATGTATTCTCATTATTAGATATTCCACTAAAATTTGAGATTGTAGCTTTCTTTACAATAAAATTGATAAAACAATAAATGGCATTAACTACATGAAATTCCCTAGTAGTATCTTCCATATATTAAAAGTGTTAAATATATATTTCTTGCATTAAAAGATATATGTTAATTTCATTTCCCTTTATTATGCTTTATTTTTTAAATATATAATTTATTTAAAAGAAATAATCTAGTATAGGTGAAATGATACAAAATAATAATAAACCTTACACCAGGCTATCATAGCCTGTCTGAAAACTAGAATAGTTCAATACTTATGAGGACCCCTATGAACTTCTTTGGTATCAGATCTCCCCCACTCTTATTCAGAAGTAAACATCATTCTGAGTGTTACAGTTTCCTTGCTTTCCTGTATATTTGCATGTATTTAAACTTTATGTAAATAGAATTATACTGTAAAAATTCTTCTTTGACTTCTTTAAAGACTCAACATTATATTTTGGGATTCATGCATGTTGATGCATGCAGTTATAGCTCATTATTTTCACTGTAATGTAATAGTCCATTACAAATTACAATTTATTGCTCATTCTCTTTGCAGCAAGTTGTTGCCAGTTTTTGTTTATTTTGTCGTGATCTACTTTTCCTGGTAGGCATGTGATGATTTTTCATACATACCCAGAAGTGAAATGGCTGTTGAGTATATATACCTACACAACTTAAATGAACAGTGAACTTCTTCATCAAGAAGTCTGATTCTAACCTAAAAATGTCAAACCGTTATCTAAAACAGTGGTACCAATTTTTAGACCAAGTGATGGTGCTTAAATATTCCTTTTGTTCCATGCATTTGTAATCATTAGATGTTTTAATATTTTTGAATTTAAAGTGCACATTAAACTCATTGACTTCTTAAAAAATATCTATTGTAATATATATAGAAGATAAAATTTCTCATTTTCACCATTTTCAAATATACAATTCAGTGGTATTAACTACATTTTCAGTGTTGTGCTACCATCAACATGATCCTTTATCAAAATGTTTCCATCATCCTAAAGAGAACATTTGTACCTAATAAGCATTAATTTCCTATTCTGTCTCCACTCCTGCCTCAGGTAACCTGTATTCTAACTATGAATTTGCAGATTTCACAAAATAAATAGAATATGCAAATTAATAGGCTTTTATTATGTCTTTCCTTACAAGAGATTAAGCTAAATATGTTTTGTATGTCATTAATGCATTCATTTTTGTCTTCTATGAAATGTCTATTGTCATTTTTCATTAATGATTGATTTTTAGGAGTTTTACTCCATATAGTTAGTGGGAAGCTGTGCTCTACTCTCCTGGAAAGATAGCTATGCCTTTAATATCAGGGAAGCAATTGCTTGTGTGTTAATAGAGTTTTCACATTTAATGTAGTTATATTTTTTATTTCTCCTCAATAATTATTTATATTACACTTCCTTAAACAGAAGAAATAAAAGTTAAGGCTATTTCTCTCCATTAAAACCAAGATTTTGTCTTGCTGTCCCAGTGCTTTGATCCAGAACCTGCAGCTCCTTTCAATCCCAATGGGTTTTATATATATCACATTGGGCATGCCCCTTTCCTTGTGGTTACCCTTGAAGAATGGGGTGGAGGATAAGAAGTTATAGAAGTCTGCTTCAAGTCACCGTCTTGGCTTGGAAATATATATTCTTAGAGCAATTAATACATATTTGTTACTTAAAGGACTTGAATGTATGCACTGTATAAATTATCATAGTAATAACAGTATTATTTGTAATACAATAGAGAGTTTTCAACATAGCCCTGTAGAGTTAATTCACAGGCTATTATACTCATTATGTCCTTATTAGAAAAATAAACATTGATTTAATAGTAACACTCCATGTGACTATTATAAAATTTAAAATGCAATGAAGCACTGTTGCAAATTTACAACTTTTCATTTTTTTTTATTTTTCGAACTATAACAAAGCTTAAAGAACAGGATTAGGTGAATTAACTTAGCTTTATCAATAATTACTGTCTTACCAAACTATCTCTATCTCTCTTCCTCTTCCTTTTCCTCCTACTCCTTCACCCTTTTCCTCCTTCTCCCATTCACCTCTCTCTCTATCTCTCCTTACTTAACTCTCTCTCTCCTTACTTAACTCTCTCTCTCCTTACTTAACTATCTGCTTCCCTTTTGACAAACCTCCCCAAAGTAAGTTGCACACATGCACACACTATGACTCTTCAACTCTAAATACTTAGTACAAATCACAACTTCTCAGTATTGTCTTTTTTGTATGTTATCATCAAGAAGTCTGATTCTAAACTAACTTTCTTCTGTGTATATGTGACTTGGTCTTTTTGTTTGGGAACCCAGAAGACATATTTTCTTTAAATATTCTATTGGGTTATGACTCAGGATTAACTGCTCCTAATTAATTTATGTTAGGCATAGCTGGGCCCTTTTAAAGTACACATTAAGTTATTTATAGAAACTTGAACAGTTTTTATAGAAACTTAAACAGTTTTTAATTCTTTTTAAAATTTAATTCCTTCCTATCTAAAAATTCTCTTTGCTTCTGCAGTGCCCTGAATTTGAACCTCTTATTAACTACTTTCTTGTTGCCACCAAGTCTCCATGGGGCATTCTTTCAAATGCCCCCTCTCTCTCAGAAGTGTTTCCTGCAACTGTACCACTTGGCACTGCACATTTGTAAGTCTCTTCTTCTATATTCTCCAATAATAAGTGATCTTTTTTATCAGATTTCAGACCTGTTCTTAGTGTTTCCCCACTCAGGATGGCTCTTTTTCTTCTTAGAGTTTACTTTACCTGTATTACCCCTTCCTGGGCCACTAGGCTTTTCTTATTTTTGTGCAACTTCTACCTAATTCTCTACTCCCACATAGACTCTGGACCTGGTCAGTGTGTATCTTTTAGAAAGTCTTAACAATAGGAAAAGAAGAGGAAAAGACTATATGACCACCAATGCTTCTTTTGTCTGGCACTGATATCCAATATTTAATTCCAGAGCGTATTTTATGGTATTATGAATGCTGATCTCTTCCATTAAACAATGGATTTATTCTCATACATTTATATCACAAGTCAATACTAAATATCCCTGTAAAAATATCTAAAGATACAATTGCCCTTAGTGGAATTGAAACCCTAATCTCCTTTTCTAATTTACCTCCAGCAATATAAGCAGTAATGAACTTGAGATGGTCACAACAGAATGAGCTAGTATAATTCACTTACATGTCCATATTACTACTAATAAAAAAATACCATGCCATTTGGGAGAGTGATAAAAAGAGTGTGGCCTCAGCATGGTAGTAAGTCACACAGCAAACAGGAACTCTGGAGAGGACTTCTTGAACTGCAGGAACAAGTATACGTGTCTATGGGTCATCTCAGAGCTGCTAAGGGAACGAGCTTTGTTTACTCTAAACACTTGCTGACATTCTGCATATAAGGCAGTCAGGAGAGATCAGATTTGTAATCTATCTGTTTTGTGAGAAGGAAACAGAACAATAATTGACACTTCACAGACATATTTGGGTTTCAAAGCTGTTTCATAAGCTTCAGTCATAAACTGCACTCATATTAGCTTTAAATGACACAACATAATCATCTAAAATGTGGGTCTGGAAAGCAACCCATGATACGTGATTCCTGTCACAGCACAAATTCTGCTAGGCTAGATGTGTGGATGACAGCAAGAAGACCGACAGTTGCTGGGTGCTGAACTGACAGGAGATGACACGGGGGTGGCAGGCAGAATAAATTTTTTTAAGGAGACTCTGAAATGAAGCATGGCTTCAAATAAGTCGAAAGACTAGGAAATAATCAAAGACCAACTTACAATTGAGGTAGCTCTTAAAAATCATAGAATTCAGGTAGAAAGTGTGACTAAACTAAATGTCAATAAGATCTGTAAAACTGAGATAGCATTTGTTTGCAGAAGAAAAGTTGTTGGTCATTCATCTGTCTTTTCAAGCAAGCCCACATATATACACATTTTCTGTTTTGAATGTATAAAAATTGCTTTTGGATTTGACATATTTTTGGTTTTCATTTTTATGCATGTTTACCCTCTGTCCAAGCAAAGTAAATAAAACACCTAGTTAAATTTGTTTTAGGCAAAAATACTCAAGCCATCCTGCAAGGTACCCTAGGCCACTGGTGCTTTGGTATCTTGTAGTGATTAATCTTGTCCATGATAAGACTGCTTTTACCTGGCAGTCACAGTTTATCTTTTCAGTGAATGCATTTTCTCTTTTGGAAAATTGACAAGGAGCACATCCACATCTCTTGTATCTAATGGCTGTTATCATTCCAAGTTTACAGATGATAGATTTTCTTCTAAATACCCTCAGGGGTGATCTTTATTGTCAGTACCTACTTTGGTGCCATCCTCTGAATTTGGATGTGGTTGATGGAATCACTGCAATGTAGCCTCATAGGTTTAAATGGAATCTCCCCATACTATTTTCTAACATGTTCAAGATGTAACCACATTTTATATACAAAATATTATAAAAGAAATGTATCTTATTCTTTCAAATTATTCATGAAAACTACAGAAGCATAAAAAACCATAGAAGAACAGCTAAAAATAAAGATTATGAAATTATATTATTTAACAGTATCAAGTAAAATAGGTGCTCTCAGTATCCAAAAATAATAAAGTGGCCAATCACATAGAAGTTACATTTACAATGACGTTGCTTGGTTAAACGGTTATTTTTTTTTCATTGAATAGGAAAAGAGAGTAAAGGAGAATGCAATCTAGTTCAATGTTTCAATTTTAATACAAACTACTTGAGAAACCATGGTGACATAAGTCTATTTTCTATTACTTTGTCAATATATTTCCTCTAACCAGACTTGAATATATGCATTATGCATGGCAAAACATCACCTTTTAAAATAATAATCTTTAAGGGTTTAGGTTGACAAATATTTATTCATGGAAATCTCATGGTATAGTGTCTGTGAATTCCAAGATAAGCACATAAATCTGTAGTATAACAAATGCAATGTTTACCTTAGGATAGAAGAAGAAAATGTTACTGAATGTTACTGATAGCATTCAAGTCTTCATGGTAGAATTCTTAGGTAATAACCTCAACTTTCTGAGAGAAAGAGAATGAGAAAGGGATTTATTCTGAAATACTCTACACTAAGTATACTTTTAAATGAGTCCTGAATATTCTATTTGAAATAATGTCACATTTTATTCTGTGGCAGTCTGGTATAATTGCATTATTGCTGTATTCATTGATCTTGACTAGATAACCTCAAAAGTCTCTTCCAGGCTGAAATGTAACAACTATGAAATTAAATGCCAAAAGAGTTAGATCTTTGGGTTAGTGTTGTTGTTGACCTTAATTTATTTTAACATGATATTTCATGTTATGGTGTGGATTAAATTTTTAGGCAAATATCTGTAAATTGATACCCTGTTTCAATGAACATTGTTGCAAATTTTTTAAGAAAATTTAAATTTTAACTAAAAATGTTTATTTTCACATCACACTTTAATAATATTATATTTTGCATGTACAGTTAACTTAGCCTCAATAATTTGTTAATACTATTATTTTTTAATTTATAAATCATCATGTGAAAGTATAGGCTTACAAATAACTCAAGCTAGAAAGGAAGTCATCCCTACTGACAAGCCTAATCTTACAACATTGCGGGTCTTTCCCTTAAAACAAAACAAAGCAAAAATAGAAAGCATCCTATTTATTTAAGATTATAATTTCAAGAACTATGGAACTTTGAGCGTATGAAAAAAACATTAACTTTCAAGCTCCTATAGAGTTGTGTGTCATGATATTTTGATACCTACAGGTTCATAAATGCATTATCCACTCACCTCTTCATAGTGGAAACATTTTACTGTATATGAATTAATAAATGTATACACTGTATTTCATACATATCTATGAAATCAGTTTATATGACAATGCTGTTGAAAACCTAAGCCATCATTTTACAAATGTCAGAAAATATAATTTTCAAGAATAAAATGCCACTGATAAAAGTAATAAAAGGCCGCCAAATCTCTCTTTACAAATAATATAATCATTCATTGTTGGCTGATTTAGTTGCGAATCTAAAGTATATTGTCCTTTTGGCAGGGTTTTTCTTGGGTTCAATTCTTGAGACTTTCAGAATAAAAGAAACGCTTATTGAAATAAGGAACGGACACACGCACAGAGCAGAGTATTTTTGTGTATTTGTTGTTTATTGTTGTTTTGTTTATTTTTATGTTTTCTTTTTATTTTTTTTATTCTTTTTTTTCTTTTCTTTTCTTTTTTTTATGTTTTCTTTTTGTTTTTCACCGGGCTGGGGGCAGCGGGGCAAGCAGGTGGCGGGCGAGACTGGTGCCCTGGTGCTTGGGCCGCGTGCAGAAAACAGCGGTGCGGCCTGGTGCAGGGCCTCGGAGCCGGCGCGGGCCATGCTCCGCTCGAGAGGGTCCAGCTCCGCTGGGCTATAAAGCGAGAGGGCGCGGGCCTGGCTCCCACGCTGTCGAGCACGCGATGAGCCAGGGTCAGCGTGTTAGCTGCGCGGCGACCCGAGGCCCAGCCCGCGGTCTCGGCCTCCAGCGGGGCAGCTCCGGAAGTAGGAGCTAGGAGCATCACCTCGGGGCTGCTTGGAGCCAGTGCTGCGAGCAGCCCGGGGCACATCAGCGGGCCGGGGTGGTGCAGCCAGAAACCTAAGCGTCTCAAGACGCGGCGCTCAACGCGCAGCAGCTGGCCCGCGAGTAGGAGCGGGCGCCCACGAGGTAGAGGGAGGCGGACTGTGAAAGCACGCACTTTTGCACTTGGAACACCGCGACAGGCAGGCCACGCCCAGCAGCAGCAGCAGGCGGTGACTGCGCCCACGCGCAGTTAGGAATCAAGCAGGTGCACGGCCAGAAAGAGCCTGTTCCCGCCAGGCCCAGGTACTCGCGCACCTGGACCAACCTGTCCACCACTAGTGCGCATATCTCCGAGGTCACCGAGGTAGGCAGGGCCCTTCCAGGCAGCGCGCGGCACACCGTGACTTCTGCAAAGATGTCCTGGGTCGTACTCGCGTTCTCCTTCCGGCGCCTTCTCCAGCCCCCGCGGCCTCCAAGGCCCCAGGGGCCTCACTTTGCATCCTGGGGAGTGCCTGGTGTCCGCGGGGGCCCCGTCAGGGAGTGGGACGGTTGGAGGCTCTAGATCAAACTAGGCAGCGAGACTCAGCATCCTCCAGCCTGGCAGCTACCGACCCCCACCCCACCCCCTTTTTTTAGGTATTTTATAATTTTTTGTTGTTATATTATGCTTTCTGATTGGCTACTACTAACATGTAAGAAATTAGGTCATTTTTCTACATCGGACTTCATTTTCAGCCATCCTGCTGAACTCTTATTAATTAAAGTTGCTTGTCTATGGAGTTTCATATAATATAACATGCACATTTTTAGAATCTGTCTCAAAGAAACACGAGCTTCAACACATGTATTCTAAAGGAAAATCGGCAAGTTATTAAGCAAGCTTCTGAACTATTCACAAACAGATGGGTACCGTTGGAGACTCAGCCAAATCACTGTTTCTGAATTCCTAGGGCCATATTACTGCAGAATATGACTGAACTCAACCTTTCAGGCAGTTGAGGAAGCATATGATGAATGGGGTTCAGCAGTGTTTGCTCCAAGATGACCATCTCCAAGCTGAAGTCCATGCACCCTGAGTAGTTCTAGGTTTCTGTTCCCCTTTCTTCCTACTCTGCCCCTCACCGGACATTCTCAGGAACATTTAGGCCACTTACTCAAACCTGTCCTTTTGCAGCAGCTAATGGAGGCCAGCTAATGGAAGTTAATGGAAGTGCAAGTGACTTTATGCACTCTCCCACTGATGGTGGAACTGGAGGAGGGAAGAAGGTAGAAAGCAATAATGTGGATTCCAACAATTATACTAGTATCAGAAAAACAAGTCACATATATTACCTTAAAATATTCTAATGAGTGTCTTTTTGGAGAGTAGGCAGGCAGTCCTCATGACTGCAGTAATGAGAAGCTTACTTAATCTTTATTAATACTTCTGTTAGAGGGTATATACTGAGAAAACATTAGATAGCTAATATGTGAAATTTAACATGTCCATATTTAAACAGAAGGGGAAAAGGTTATCATGATGAAGGAGATAGAAGTAATCAGAGCGATTATGCCTGCCATTATGTAGTATTTGGAGGACAAACTTTAGAAGTGTGGTATGCTCAAGAGTGGTGTCTGTGTGTATGTGTATGTGTTACATTTGTTTTTAAGCTGGTTTAGTTTCCTGGGCTGTTCAAGCTAATACCATGAAAAGGTTCCACTCAATGGGAATTATTCAATCAGTTTTGAGGCTGGGAAAATGTCCAAATCAAGGCATCACCAAGGTAGTGCTTTCTCCTGGAAGGCTGTGGCGTTCAGGGTCTGGCTTTTAAAGTTTCCCTGTATTCTAAAGTTTCATGTATCTGATAGAACATATTACAAAACTGCTGCTAAATACACAGAAAATATTTTGGTATTTCGCTTCTAGTGGCTGTTTTGTGTAACTATATAAGAAACTTATGTACACGCAGATAAGTTTATTTTGTAATTTCTGTTGTTACAACTAATTGCTTAGTTTCACAAAATGGGTTCAGCTACTTAGGGAAATTTTGGCATCCATTACAATGATTTTAGCCCCTCTCTTCAATTGAAAAAAGAAACACAGCAATGGTTTGCTATCAGAAGAAATTCATCTGTCACTGTCAATAGATAAGGGCCTAGTATCTCCCATATAGAAGTACAAGCACTCAAAACATAGACTTAGCAAAGGTGGACATTTAAAAATTTTTTATTATTATTTTTTTTAATTTGGAAGAGATTCTTGGTTACCTGGTAATTGCTATCACATTGATGAGAATGAACAGAAATTAATAATCCATGTAAACAACCTAAGCTGAGGTGATTTTTATTTATCTTATAAAATCACATTGTAACTCTTCTCCATTGGTCTAAGATTCCTTTGAATGATTTGATAATCTGGCTCCAGGGTTAATTGTATGCCTGTTTTCTTCCCAAAGTTATTGCTTTGGTCATCTAGCATTGTGATTTTGCCTTTTTGAGTATTGAATTGCTGGCATTTGTTTCCTCCTAGAAAGTAATTGCTTTCATATTTGAGTTTTTGACATGTGAACCAAAATGGAACAAAACAGCAGGATAATGAGCATCCAATTCTAAGTTAATTGTGGCACTGTACATAATTTGTATACATGAATTCTATTTCAGCATGTAATTTGATCTGAGCTGAGCTTCACTAAATCTAAACTAGGCATCTCGAAGAAAAAAAAAACTATTTTTATCCATTTATCCATAGTAAACATGCCAATTTTTAAGGCCTTTGAGCAAATGTACAGAAATAACAATGTAAAATGGAAATAAATTCAGTAGGTGAAATTTAAAATTATTTCATAAAAGAAAACATGTAGAATAATTTCTTACTAATGTTTGAGACATGAACAAAGGTTAAGCTTATCATTAAAATGATTATCCAAATTGTTGCACCAAAGAAAATGGGCTGCACATAGGCACTAGAATAAATATTAGATTCTACTTGCTCCTTGTCCCTCCTAAATTACTGCATCTCTAAGGAGGTATAGGTCTGCAGTGTATCATGTGTGTATCTATAATACCTGCAGTACTTATCTGGTACATTGTTGTCGATTGCATGTTTTTGCATATTTAATGCATAACTTTGGTCAATGTGTATTAAATTATCTATAACAAAAATTGCTATTTTGTGTCCATGTTTTGATTATCCCCTCGTGGGGGAGGGATTCATGTCCTAGAATTACATGGATGGCTGAACACACCATACCTGACATTGGAAAGATGAGGCTGCCAGCAGAGTATTGGCCACATATTCTTACCGCTTGAAGGGAGACACAGACACCAGGCAGGGCCACATAGGGGTTGCACCCCAGGGCAGAGTGACCAAGCGTGAGCTATGGGAGGCAGGCTTTGCAGTATCAAGGTGGTGGGGTGATCCTGGTTTCCATAGGAAAAGGTGATTGGCTTGTTGGAATAATTCCATGGGCACATCACCGTGCTAAGGAGGGTTGTTTGCCTGAGATACCTTACTTACCTGTGGGAAAAAAGTGGGCAGATGAACTTGCTGTGAGGGCCATTAAGGCTCTCCTTGTTTCCCCAGATTCAAGGCAGTGCCTAATGTTAATTTTAGACCACATACCACAGTAAATTCATCTCATAAGCTGCTTTATTATAAGGAATAATATCTATCTTTATTTAAGAGATAATATATAAGTTATTTATATTATTTATATTATATAAATAATATATATATTATTTATATTATTTCTCTTATAATTATAAGAGAAATATCTATCTCACAATAGATATTTGTGACAAACCTCTGCCTTTCAATGTTTTCCGAGGAAGTATAATGTCATGGAAGAAACACTTAAATTGGAACAGAAATATCTGGGTTAGAACCTCTGTGATGTTCATAATAGCTATTTCTTTATGGACATGTTTCATAATCTTTCAGAATTTCAACTTACTTATCTGCGAATTCAGACAAATAATACTTTTTAAAAATGAATTATGAGAATTAGAGATGTGCTGAGTATCAGATTTAGAGAAAATTCTTAGCAAACTTTAGGCTTCTCAAAATGCTACTATTTTTATTACACATAAATTTAACTAAATAGAATCACGCAAAGGAAGGATGTTTCAAAATAATATTTCATATAAATTAAATTTTGAAAAAATATTAAAATAGATTTCATTACCCTTTAGATTAAATAGATAACTGATGGTAAGACCATGAAATAAGATACCCTAAACCATTTACTTATTTATGGTTCATTTTGGAAAACTTTGAAAATTATAAAAATCATAATGATACTAAAACAAATATAATCCCTCTACTATTAACCATCTACTAAAATTTTAGGGAATTTTTATATTTGAATATCAAGCTTTCATCTATCCAGATATGTGAAAAATTAGATTATAATATATGCACACTTTTATTTCAGATATTATAATTGATCTCTTTAGCAAATGCAACTTTCAGTAACTGATTCTTTGTACAGGTGTGTGAATCACAAATTTAAGAATTCCACTATTATGTCACTTTTATATTTGTGCAGTTAGTTGTCATAGACAATGCTGCAATGGATAAAATCATTTATGTATATCTCTGACTGTATCTTTAAATTAAATTATTGCAAATATTATTAATATATTAAAATGCACAAACAATTTAAGGCTCTTAATATACAAATTTCTCTTTAGAAAGCTGAAACGATTTTATTTACACTAACATCAATGGCATTATCTTCCTGATATAGCACATCTTCATCAATTCCAGCTTTTTGTTATTTTGTTTTTTTCCATACACCTTTCCCATTTTAATGTCATGTATTTTTTTATCACTTACTTGTTAGAGAGTGCAGTTTTATCTATTGACCATATATATGTATTATTTTGGGAATTCCATTTTTTTCTCTCAGCTGATTTTATATCTAAATATAAGAGCTCCTTATAGATAAAGATATTTACCGTTAGAATGATTCACTTCAAATGATAGCAGTTAAAAAAAATTAATGAAAAAGCCATGAGAAAGAAATATACCATGACTAATTTCTTTTAATACTAGACTGTTTACACATTTTCTGTTAAATGATTGATTTTATTTTCAAGTGAACACATAATTATGACTAAATTTCACATTTTTCACCCTGTCCAAAAGTTAGATGGAGATTGTGTGAATTATGATAACTACTTTCATAGTGTTTGCATTTTCTTTATTGCATTGGTAAATGACATTCTCTCTGTGTCATCATAGTAAATGGTTTTATTGAAAACATTACTTCCAAGACTCAAAAATAAATAAAAAAAACATACAAGCAGACAAAAACCCTCTCAATAAAATTAAACCATGCAGGCACTAGTAAGGATGGGCAATATGAAATGCTTACTGAGGTTTTAGTGAATTTAAGTTTTGAAAGTCTACTAATTTGCCAATCTGAGTATGAAATAGTGACACACAGTTTCCCTTTTTAGTGCGTACTAGTACTCAATCTATTTACTTACTTTGAAATCCACCAATAAATCTAACTTCTGCAGTTCTTGGCTTCAGGACTAACACTCCTGATGTGGCGGGAGAAGAGACTTGTCTGAGCATCAACAATCACTTCTAACACAACTGAATGTAAGAAAATATATGTAAGATAAATGATCATCATTTCACAAATACCATTAATCTAATGAAGCATGAGTATTCACTTGCAGGAGGCCCACTGAGGCTTTAAGACAGAACCTAGCTATGTGTTCATACAGTTATTTCACTTTTGCAAAATTTGTTAATATAAAACATTTCCACTGACATCTGTGAAAACTTGATCTGCTCCTGTTTTCTCTTTAGAACATTTAAAGAAGTGGTGGGTTTTTTGTTTGTTTGTTTGTTTTGATGAGGCTAAGGAAAAGTTGCATTGGGACTACATTTAGTTTGGGTTTATTAGAATGTATTTTTGTCGTTTTACAGTCAATTATGTGTATAGTTGTTACTTTCTTTTCATGAGTTTATGTACTTTTTCTTAAAAATCTCATGCCCACATGTATAAACCTGGGGAGCATAGTCTCACCCTCTGTGAGCATAGAAACAATGACCCATCTAAAAGGATTATGAGCATTTCATAGAAGTAGAAGAATAGGTAAGAAAGGCTAAAGCTTGAGTTAGAATACTATTTTGGAGCAAGAGGAAGAAAAAATATAAATAAAGAGAGAAGCCCTTTTGCTATGTGTAGATGAATGATCAATTGATGTAGCATGTAATTCTTAATGTCCTTTTTAAATTTTTTTTCTTATTTATATTTTTAATGAAGTTTTATTGAGATATATTTGTATACCATACAAACCATCTGAATTATATAATATATAATCACTGGCTCACAGTATCATCACATAATTGTGCATACAACCCCATGATCAATTTTAGAACATTTTCATTACTACAGAAAAAAAATAAAAAGAAAAAAGAAAACACAAATCCTGTACCCCTTATCTCCTCCTATTATTGACACATGGTATTGGTGTAGTACATTTATGACTGCTAACCAAAGACTATTAAAATATTCCTGTTACCTATAGTCCATAGTTTGCAATAGGTACATTTCTTCTCATAAACCTCTCTATTGTTAACTCATTGTAATAGTGTCATATATTTGTTCCAGTTCACAAAAGAATTTTTTTATACTTGTACAGTTGATCATGGACTTTGTCCACAACAAGATTCACTGTGTTATACATTCCCATATCTTAACTTCCAACTTTCCTTCTGGTGAAGTACCTGACTCTAAACTTCCCCTTTCAACCACATTCACACATCATTCAGCATTCTCCATGTCTGCAAAATGGTCTGTTGGAATTTTGATTGGGAATGCATTCAATCTGTAGATCAAATTGGGTAGAATGACATTTAGCTTTCCAATTCATGAACATGGAATGTGTTTCCATTTATTCAGGTCTTCTTTGGTTTCTTTTAGCAATGTTTTGCAGTTTTCTATGTACAAGTCTTTTATATCCTTGGTTAAGTTTACTCCTAGATATTTGATTCTTTTCATTGCTATTGTAAATGGAATTTCTGCCTTGATTAAACCCTCGGATCGCTCATTACTAGTGTGTAGAAACACCACTGATTTTTGCATGTTGATCTGTATCCTGCCACTTTGCTGAATTCATTTATTAGCTCAAGTAGCTTTGTCATTTTTTCAGGATTTTCTAAATGTAGGATCTTGTCATCTGCAAATAGTGACAGTTTTACATCTTCCTTTCCAGTTTGGATGCCTTTTATTTCTTTTCCTTGCCTAATTACCCTGGTTAGAACTTCTAGCACAATGTTGAATAGCACTGGTGATAGTGGGCATCCTTATCTTGTTCCTGATCTTAGGGGGAAGGCTTTCAGTCTCTCACCTTTGAGTACGATGTTAACTGTGGGTTTTTCATATATGCCTGTTCCAGTTTGCTAATGCTGCCATTATGCAAAATACCAGAAATGGATTGGCTTTTATAAAGGGGGTTT